>JAOEGS010003103.1:0-37596 GCA_025447755.1 Corythornis vintsioides | reverse complement strand
GGAAGAGGGGAGATTTAGATTAGACATTAGGAAGAAGTTTGTCACTCTGAGGGTGGTGAGACACTGGCATAGGTTGCTCAGAGAAGCCGTAGATGCTCCATCCCTGTTCGTGTTCAAGGCCAGGCTGGAAGGGGCTCTGAGCAACCTGGTCTAGTGGGAGCTTCAGGTTCATCCCTTGTGAGGTTCCTTTCAAAACAAATCTGACATATGACAAGTGCCACTTATCATGGAGCTCTGGACTGGAAGGCAAGGCATGAACACCTCACTCAAACCTGATTTCAGCAAAAGGAGAATGGCTGTTGCCTAAGTCTTACCCAGGATACATGAGAGACCAGGAGTAGATATTCCCACTGACTCAGGATCAATGTCAGGACACCACAATCAGACGACAGAGATTTCCTTGCCCAGACTCTGTAACATTCAACAACAAAACAATTGAATTATTTTTGTTTTCTGTTCTCTGTTTCTACATTCTGACAGTTAGAACACTTCAGGAATTTTCAACCTTAATGCAAGAAACGTGACCACTTGTATATCTCACTGAATTTATCACAATGGGCACAAAAAAAGGCTTTTTTATTCTCAAAGACATTGCAATAAATATAATTGTTTTTCAGGAGCTGCCATTAAAGGTCTCCCCTGCAAGAGTTAACTAACCTGGCAAGAGCAATGCCTGGCCATATGACTGAAGCATCACAGGGATTAGATATTAAGTGTGAACAATTACAACCCTACAACTTTCCTCTTTATTACCCAGATACGTCCCTTATGCAACACAAATCTAAATAAATCTGAAAACAGTGACTCATACCCCTCTGGTGTGCACTAAACCCAATGGTATGTAACCCCTTTGTTCAAACTTCCATAATTCCCTTCGGAGCTATCTTTTGTTCCTCTGCTTTGTCAGTCAACCCACTTTAATACCCATAGAAGCTTTATAGCTTCTGGTTTTTTGCGTGGCTCATCTTATCACAAAAGCTTATTACCCAACAAAGCAGTTCTGCTCATGGTGCACTCCGATCAAGAACGACAACGTCGCTGCTTCTCAGGGCAGGAGCATCCAGCTGCTCCAACCAAAGGATATATCCAAGTGAACAAGGTGCATTTTCACTGGCCACAGCTGGTACCCAGGTATTTTACTGTGGTCAGCCACTGTGTAACATGTACTTTTTCAGCTTTGATTGCTTGAGGAAGATTATTTTCTTTGCAAAGCATTAGCACGTGATTTACTATTAATCTTATCAATCTCCATAGTCACCTTTCTGGTAAGGACAGACCTACAAACTGATCCAGCACTGAAAACAATTGAACACTTCTATTAAAAGCTTATTTTATTAAGCATTTCCTAGAACAGATGACAGGCTACAGCTGAAATTTAAGATTTTTGCATTCTGATCTCAGCCCTGGACATTGGCAAGATATTTAATTCCTTTGTGACTCAAGTTGCTTTGGTGAAAAGGGAAAAAACTACTTTAAATTTTCAGTAGTATTCTCAGCTACCTCAAAACCAAAGTCTACAGTCTTGCATCTCCAAGGAAATGCCAATGAATTCATTCAGCAATGAGTTCCCAGATACCACATTCCCCTGAACAGAACCCCAGACGTACAAGGAGAGATGCAATCTATTGGGTTTGTTCATCCTTACAAGGAAGAGGCAAGGGGAGATGTCTACAACCACCTGATGGGAAAGCATAGAGATGAGAAAGACAGATATTCTTGGAAGTTCAATGTAATATGGCAAGAGGTAGTGAACACAAGTTGGAACATGGGAAATTCCAGTCCTGCGTGTACAAAGTTCTTTACAGAATGAATGTGGTCAAAAATATCCAGAATAGGTGAAATCTCTATTGCTGGAGATAATCAGACCTAGACTGGATGATGTCTGGAGTAAGCAGATAATTGGATCTTCTTTGAGCAGGAGGCTGGGCCTAGATGGCTTCCAGAGGTCCCTTCCAGTAGAAATTATTCTGTGATTCAATCAGATTTATTCCTTTATTCTTAATATTTCAGGAATCAAAGAGCAGGAAAAGGTAATTTGTGCCATCACACCACCTCTCCTGTCCCCAAGACTTTTTCCTATTTTTTTCCAAATGCCAAATTCAGCTTTCTCCAGGAACACCTCCAAGGTAACTTCAGCTTTTCTACTTCACTAGTGATTAATTAATTGCCTGTTGAGTAGCATATTTTGTTTCCCCACTTTCTGATGTGAGGTAGCACTCTGATTATACAGTCAAATGGGAATCCAGACTCTTGTGCAAAAAGGCCAAATGAAAGCTGCAGGCCCAAGGATGCTCATCCTCTGACCATCTCCAAATACAGTATGGAATTCTGGGAGCCAGGCCACTTTTTGCTCTTACATTGGAATTACTCTAGTTTCTGTCAAGAAATCCCAACTCATCCATTTTTATTGTATGCATTTTAGATGTTATTTAACAGTAGAGATTAAACAATAATGAAAATAATAATGAAAAAGATCCACTTCACTAAACAGAAGAGAGACTTGTTCATTTTCCTGGATTAAGGTGCACGGTTCATTTCATTTCTCAACAGTTTTCCTGCTTTCAGGTGACATACCAACATTAAAATAGTCTCCACTGTCTCCCTCTTGCCAGAACTTTTATCTATTATGTAACAGGTTTCATTTAGGGATCATAAAATACATTTTAGTCATGAAGATACTGAACAAAAAAAAAAAAGCAATCCAAGAACTTGCCAATTACAATTGAGTTACAATTTGCAGCTCATTGTTCAAGCAGAACAGGGTACATCCAATTCCCTGCTACTCAGCCCACTCCTCTTACACAAGTCCCTGCCCCAACAGTCAGGGGAAACTTTTGGATGGCTGTTGATGTGGAACACAAGTGCACCAAGTGCAAACCTCAGTTTACCAGGGGGTTGTGCAACTTTCCAGCCTGCAGGCTCAGAAAATGTGAATATTATTCCATTAGCATAGCAGCTTTGCTCCACTAGAAGTGTTCTTGCTTCTCATCTGTAGACAGAACGTTCTCAGAACCATCCCAGGGGATGTGCCCTTTCACAGCCTGCCTACACCACTTTAACTGCTGAGGTCAAAATTGGGTTTGTATCTCTTTACCTCAGTAAAACATACTGGACACTGAAAAATGCTGCTCATCTGGAAATATTGTAAAGTAGCAAATAGTTCCTGCTTAAACAAATGGAAGAGAAACTCAGTGAAACTCAAATGGTTGTGAAAACAAAGAACCCATCACCAGCAGCTAATAAAGACAGATTATCTGCACTTCTATATCCAAAGCAGCATTGCACTTCTATATTCAAAGCAGCATTATGAGTATTAAGGAAAAGAAAGAACTGGGAATGTTCCCAAAAGTTCACTAAATCCTTTTCATTCCAAAACGAGATAAATTTCTCATGCATATCTGCATTGTGAGCTCTGTATACAGAAAGGACACAGCTCCACTTCCCATTATCATCAACATGCCCAGCATATTTTTCCTTCCCATTTGCACCAAGTCATTAAAACACAAGACAAGAAACACTGAGGGCAAACATGGAGAGGCTTAACTGAGACATTTCCTCTCCTCAGTTTCTGCTTCTCTGTCCTGACATAGTTTATTTGTGTGTGACATCCCCTCCCCCTAAATTACTTCATGCTCCTGTTCAAAGGTACTAACTTAATACTTCCAGATGATAAAGTTGTCCATGGAGACAGCAAGTCAAACTGAAACACAGACTTTCCCTGCACTAATGCTACTGTACAACCACTCTGAGCTGAATGCACCAGCCAGGCATGGGTTTCATGGAGAAGGATGAGAAATGGAGGGAAAGGGGAGGTAAAAAGAGGCCTTCTAGTAAAAACCAGCCTTCTCAGCACCAAGAGGTTTCTGCCATCTTTCTCTATCCAGCAGGTTCATTCTGGAAGCCCTAGATGAATGGTCATGGTGCACAGCCACAGCAGTTGTCCTGAGCAAATGCAGTATCTCCAGTACATGCAGAAAGCACCCACTCTTGAGTCAGGAAATTCCCAGAGAGGAAATCTTGAGCCATAGCACAGCATAGAATGAACAGCTCAATCACATACAACTGCCCCTAACTCTCCCCATTTAAGGTGGGTCTGTGCCATGCTCTAGAGCCACCTTCCCCCCCTGTCACTGAAGTGGAAGGTTTCATGTTGAGATGGCTCCTCACACACCCTACAGGCTATGAATACCAACAAGAACTCTAATAACTCTAAATTCTTTAATTTTAGTAACTTTAACTTTCAACAAGGGCGTTGATAACTGATGGGGAAACATGTCCACAGGTTGGTCCTTAGGCACTGACTTGACCAAGTCTAAAGTCTCTGGAAACTCTTTCTAATCACTGCCTAGCTACCTCTCAGGAAGGGCCTCTTTCCACTACCTTCACAGATTTTACTCACCATGTTCTTTCAAAGCCCTCAGAATGTCTTTCACTCTTGAACAGTGATCAGATAGATAGCTACACATACATCTCTGGGTGCAGACCAGAGGGGAATCTGGCTGCTGTGACTCTAGTTCTTCCTCAAGTGAGAAGGTGTTAACAGGATTGAACATCAGCTGTCAAACCATGGCAATAGGTCAGCCTTCAATCCTGTTAGAAAGTTGATTTCATGGCCACTGCTAGAACCAGCAAAGCCCTACTGTTCCCCCCATGATCCACATGCCCAGTGATGAACTTGTCCAATTAAAACAACAGCTCCCTGACTCTACCTAGGATGAGGTTTGAAGCAGAAGGATCTCTAACTCTCCATTTCTTCCCAGTTAGCTGCAAAGAAAGCTGAGGAATTGCTTCCTGCCACACAGAAAACAATACCCTGGCAGCACGTGTGCCCGTGTGCTGGACAAAGATCTCCAGTTTGGTGTGGCAGCATGGTTGTGTACGTGGATATTCATGAAACAGAGGCCAAACAGGAACTGAACTCTCTCTGGGAACTGCTCCTCCATGGAATACCCAGGGAAGCAGGGAATGGAACACCCAGCAACTGGGCAAAAACTGCCAACCAAACACAGCTCTCTTCTGTTGTGTCTGTCTGGCCAATAAAATACCTCTGAGAAACTCAGCTGCTGTGTTTATGGCTCTCAAGTGGGGATTCTTCTTCTTGTTTTTGTTTTGGTTTAAACTCTGACCTGATTTAGATAACAACAATCTGAAAATTTATTCTCCTTGAGAAACTAGTAAAGGAAATTTAAGATTCAATGCACAGGAAATTCACTGGTTCAACTTGGGCTCTGTCTGTAAATATTTAGAAGTATTTTACAAAGTAACTTCATAAACCTTTTGTATTGCAGAAGAAACCTTGTCTTCTCATGATTTGCTTAAGGAGAAGCAACTGTCTATCAACAGGCAATATTTGCAGGGGGAAACTATTTCTTCTGCTGTGCAATGAGATGATTTGTTCTGCTGAGCAGTGGCCGTTTTAAGGGCACATGAGCGTGAACTGAGGGAGCTCCAAAGTGACTGGATTTTACACTCTGCACAGACTAACTTCACCAAACTCCTCCACTTTCCTGCTACATCTTTTACTGCTGTTGCCCACTCTGGCCTCTGTGTGCTGCAAACATTGAGTGGTGGTTGCATTCCCAGAGACACCTGCTGTGTTTTTGCATCCACAGCAGCACATGGATTAACCCAGGATGTCCGGGTCTGCCCTGGGCACTGGGAGCCTTCTCAAACATATGGCTGCTGCATTTGCACCACAACACTAACACAGGACACTGAACACACAGATGATGTCAATATGTAGAAGGGACTCTGCTTCCCAACCCCCAGTCAGGACAAATATGCTTTCCAAGGAATAAAATAAGGTATTTCTTAAAAAAAAAAATATTAAAAATTAAAGCAAACAAACCCAAAACCAAAACCAACCTATCAACAACAATAAAAAGCCAAACAAAAACAAACAAATGGAAAAAAACAAACCAACCACCAAAAAACCCAAAACTCAAAACCAACCAACCAAACAAATACCAACCACACCACCACCAAAAGAACTTCCTAAATAGGAAGTGGATATTGTGGTTATTGTTTTGTTTCTAAAGGGATTATCAAAACAATGATGTGCCAAGGCACTGATTTTGAGAGATTGGCCAGTGCGTGGAACTTGAGGCCCTTTCTGAGGTTTCTGGAAGAAGACACCTTTTAAAAATCTACCTTTAATTCTTTCTGTGACTAGAAGTTGTGTAACTGTGACAGCACTGCAGCATCTGTAGAACAGGATCCTGTTACAGCATCTAGCTGGTAAGTAAAGGATGACTTCATCAAATCTTACAGCTTGAGATCCATCCAAGTGGGAAACCTGTTTACCCTGCATCGTTTGAATGGAAGGATGCGACAGCAGGAGAGCTGGAAACTTCTTTGCCCAAATGGACAGACCATGAAAACACACTCAGGTTTTGAGATGATTAAAGGGTTAAAAAGAAACCATTACTTCATCTTTGGTGACATTACACCTCCCCCCTCTCTGAACCTCCTGCTGGAGAGACCCACCTCTGCCAGCAGCTTAACACAAAGCTGTGTTTTCAGAGCTGATATAGGAAACACCTAAAGCAACAACAAAGCAGAGGTGTGGAAAGGCTGAAGTTGCAATCTGATGTTATTAACTGGTTGGTGTGAAACACAGAAACCTGAACTCTGGCTCTGTCATTTTTTCTACTCCCACTTATTGCTTGAAAGATCAGGCTAATGCTTTTACAAAAGATTCATTAGTGAATTTTACAAGTGGATGAAAACACCCAAAACAAGGAAAGGAATTTGTTATGCTTTGAAAAGAAAGTCATGAGGGAAGAAAGAGAAACAGAGAAGGAGAGTGCTAAACAGTTTTAAAGATTTCTGTGGAATTAAAATTGATTTGTAATGCTTCTCAAAGAAGGATGAGATGGGCTCTATCCAAGCAGCAGGAAGGCTTTAATCTGCCCCATATTTGGCTATTAGTTCACCTCTAGTAGGAGGGGAAAAAAAGTAAACGTCCATGAGGGACAAAAAGACAATAGATCAAGAGAAAAATAAAAACAGAAACCACACAAACCTTTCAGAGAACACCACAGACTAGTCAGCAGCACTGAACCAACACCAACATCTCCCGAGGTTTACACACAAACCAGGGTGAGCAAACACCCAGGAGCAGCCCCCACTCCTGCAAGGCACACACAAGTGAGATGGGGCAAAAGCAGCTTGATGACAAAGTGCAGCTGATTTGGGAGGCTTGCTGAGTGCCCTGTCAACTGCTTCAAGTTCTTCAATCCATATTCATCTGAAAATTCAAGACTAAGCAAACATCAGAATCCAATAGGTTGGTGTCATCTCAAGTAAGTTAGTTGAAAAACCACATTTTCACTAGCCAGGCTAAGTTGAGTTGTAGTCTCACCAGGTGCTACAACACTCACCACCTTGTCTCCCCCTTTGTTACTGAAATTAGGACATTCAGATGTAATGTCATCATTCTCCATTTCAACAAGGAGGAAAAAAATATTAGTTTCAGCCTTAATGAAACACTCATTTTGTACAGCCTGCCTTAAAAATAGTTATGTTCCCAAAAATTTTGTAGAAATGATCCCCACAGGTCCCTTCCAGCCCCTACCAACATCTTCCATGTAGGAATGGTTCCTCCATCTGCTGTTGTTTGTAACATGAAGGAGAGGAATAAAATATTTCTTGACCTGTGACCACCTTTGTACCAAGCTCTCTGGCACAAAAATCCTGGTGCCTAAAGACGTGTTCTCCACTGTTCTCTGGTGCAGGAGCTGCTGAGTCAATGCTTTAAGAGGAGAAATGATGTGGCATTACTTCCAAGGCAGACTCAGGAGCCAATTGATGGACAAATTCTGCAGTCAAGGTACACACTTTCCACCCTTTTCACACAGAGATGCTAAATTGAGTGTCATGCATTTCTTCAGTCTTGAAAAGTACATAAACACAGCTTCCCTGTGTCTGCTGGTAGAAGGAATCCTGTCAGTTTTGTGGGCTACAGCAGTGGCTGGGTAGCTAAAAAAAAAAAAAATGCACTTTCTAGTGGCAGAAAGTTGGCTTCTCTGTTCTTCCCTTTGAAAAGCAATGGAATATCACCCTCCAGTTAGGACAGGCTGAGCACACCTCCCCTCCTGGCCACCTCTCCTTGTTTTCTGTGTATCACAAACATATTACATGATTGGTCATACTCCTGCCAGTCAGTGAGGTTACAGTTCTGCTTCATTTCATTTCAGCTCACCTCCTGGTGAAGAAAGGCATCAAAAAGGAGGCTTGCTGAGTATGAATTGGCAGTGCTCTACAGGTATCATAATGGTTAAGCTATCACACATGCAGCCAGAGGAGCTCTTATCTCTGAGCTGTCTGTGCCCTGCCTTCTCTCCTAAAATCCCTTCCTCTCTCCTGCTGTCCACACCAGTCCTGCAGAGATGGACCAGTGCTTTAGGAAGGAAGGCAGTGGTAAGAGAAAAGGAGCCTGTACTGCTGCTGGCCTAGAGCAATTTACTTCAGTATCAGTGAAGGAGATAAACTCTGCTTACATTCCTGTTCCCTGGAAAGACAATAAGATTATTTAGATGATGTCTGGACAGCACTTTGACCATTTAGAAGAGCCCCAGAATGCTAAGCATTAGGATAAATAGTCTCCCCTTTCTTTTTAATACCCTAATTTCCAAATACATGCAGGCAGCCAAACTAGAGAGTTGAGTATGCCAGCAATGCTGGTGTAAATCCCTGGCACCACACATCAATATGCTCTTTCATGTGAAATTAAAACCTCCTCTTTGAGCATTAGTGGAAACAAAAGAGGGGCACTCGAACAGCCAAAGGAAAAACAGCAAGTGGGAAGAGAGGCGATTGGAACAAATTGGACTGAATTAACCTGTCTGCTCAACTCAAACCAAAGAGCAGATGAAGAAAAACATTTTCTGCTCAGCTGCCATCGTGTTAGCCACAAAATACCCATGAGGTTTACCAGCTTTACCAGAAGGCCCTGACCAATTGCATGCTAAGTTTGATGTCCTCCAGTCCCTGCATGCAGTTTCTATAGGATGTCTTCCACCTAAAAATGCAGTGTTAAAAGGTTCTGTAGCTGACCCTTATACAGTTCTTCTGGAGTGACATGGGAGAAATCACCTGTTTTCTGCATTCCCCATACACAAAATCAGATAAAATACAATTTCCAGGATGAATTTTTAAATACTTAAGTCAGTTTTGATGGTAAAGCAGCTTGAAATTTCAAGCTAGAAGCTATAATAGAAACATTACCAATATTAACATGAAGTACTCAATTTCTTATTGGTTTTAATGAAATGTTGTCCCAAATTCTATACCCATTAACATGCAAACTGCTGTGACTTGAGAGTAGCACTGTTTCCACTTACAACCAGCTGATTTATTCAGTATGTCAGCTTCACCCAGCTTAACAATCCATCTATTTTGCATAGTCAAAGTTCTGATGGCCCTCAGCTATAGCCTAGTTCTAGAGTTGCTCTTATGTACCCAGGAAAAGAGAAAATTAGGCTTGAAATGGACCTCCCTGTTCAACAAATTTAGATTCCTTTTGCCACAAACAGTATTTCTTTATAATTTTTATATAATCTCTTTCTTAATGCATCAAGTTCCCTGGCTCCTCCTGATAGAAAAAATCTTCTAAGAACCTCATTGCTTTGTTTAGAAGCCTCCATCCAATTTCCAGCTTATGCTGGGACAATTGATATCCTTTTGTTCTTATGTCATCACCTGCCTTCAGCTTTACAGCTTTCCTCCTGCTGGTACATACTCCCCCAGCTCTACTGTAGACAGGAATGATCCCACATTCTCCCCAAAGTCCCTGGGAAAGTACCAAAGGGCTGTTCAGATCGTTCAAACAGAAAGACCAACAAAGTCAACCCAGCAGCTTTAGAGGCCAAACCAGACAAAAGCAGGAAAATCCTGGTGAGCGAGTTTTGCTGCGGGGGTACCTGGGACCTGCTGCTGCCACAGAAGACACAGGTGCTGAGCAGGATTCGCCTGGCCCTGCCTGTCTTGTTAATACTGAACCTGCCTGAACCCCTGAAGGATTTTCTCCCCGTTCTGGGAGGCAGAAAGAAACTCATTCCTGCTGCTGCTGCCTGTGCTGGGAGGGGGAATCCATCCGCAGGGAGATGATGCGGTTGGCGCTCCAGCAGACCCGTGATGGATTGATGCTGTGCCTGTCTGAACATCAGTTATGGCCTCCAAATAGCATAACGTGTCCTAGTTGCATCTTGGTAACCTCCTGGCAGCCTCTGATGACTGAAGGTGGAAAAAAGATGGACGTAGTCAGGACAAATAGCAATATAACTCCGTGCTGGGGGTGAGGGGGAGAGGTGATTTCCCACATGCTTGAAGAAAATAATCCCAAGGGACTGAAAAAATTTCACAACTTTTTTTTTTTTCTTCATAAAATCCACAATAAAAACAGACCATATTAAGCAGAAATTAATCTACCAGAACTTATGAATAACTTGCATTCTTCCACTGGAGCCCAGCCAGTTACCCTTGGAAAAAATTCCTGTTTACTTTGTAGTGAATGTGAGAGACACTCAGTCTGCCAGAAGCTGTTACGACAGTAAAAACATAGCCACAGGCTGTCACAAATGGGGAAATCAGAGAGAAAGTTAATTTGTTAGCTTCAAGGACAAAGATTAAAATAATATCTATTTGGTAAAAAGTTATGTGCTTCATCACATCGAAGATTTCAGCTGAGTTTACATGAAAGCTGTTCTTGTTCAAAGGCAAATTTCAGCTACTTCTTCACTAGTTAGCTTGGGTTTCAAATCTGATTAGATTCACAAAGAAAACTTCTTGTCATCCTCAGTTGGGCTGAGATTCATATTTTACTCTATAGCTGCATCTTTCCTCCTCAGAGCCTCAGACAGGATGGTTGCATTAGGAGTTGAGATGCCAGTGCCCTTGCCCTGAGCACTTCCCAACATCCAGGTGACCAGTGAGGGATGATGAGACATTCCTGCTCTTCTGCCTCTTCAGCAGTTCAGCCCCAAGGTGAGACTTTGATGAGTTATGTTCTAAACTGGAAACCTGTAAGTGCAGAGAACCCAGAACACACCTATCTGCAGTCAGAACACACCTTTCTGCAGTCCCCACAACCCTGAATCCAGAGGCCTGAGTAAGAGAACAAGTTCGTTCAAGAGGAACAAGAGGGCAACAAGCAGCCCTTCCAGCCCACATGTTTTTTTTTGTATAGTAAGTTTAGGTTTATTCCTTTCTGATCTTGAGCAAAGGTGAAGGCATTATTCCATATTTTTGTGTACAATATTTGTATTCCTTCTCTCTCAGTGAAGTTGAATAGAAATGAACTTTCTCGTGTTCATTTACAGTCTTAATTCAACTTTTGCTGTGACTTCTGGGCATTTTATAAGCAATTTTCCTCTTCTCCCACAAACTAATCAAAGGCTTATGATCCACGGATGCCTGCTGTCTCGAATCACTCATGTGCACCCCAGCTGTCATAACTCCTTTCTGTCTCTATTTTCCTATTGTTTATCTCAGCCTTCGTCTTTGTTGTCTTGCTTTATACTTAAGACCCAGAACACGTTTAAGGCTTTTCCTGAACCAGAATCCAAGAGCTGGTGACCTGATAACCTCGTAAGGGTAGTAAAAACAGGAGACAAATATCACCTCAAAGAGACACTGGAGCATATCTGGCCCTGTCAGAGGCAGGAAATACCAAGAGGCTGACGTCAAAGATTTCTAACCTAAATTTGCAGACCCAAGGGGCTGGAATGGCTTAAATCTGGTTCAGATAAACATCCAGATTTTTTTGATGATTATCCAAACTCTTTGGGAATCTGGAAGTTTTGAGGTTCACTCATCAGCACTACCTTGAGTACATCCTGAAAGCAGCCTGCACCTTAAAGACAGCAGTGATAAGACTCTGCCAAAGGCAAAAGCATTGATTGGATTGCAAGTTGGTAGGAAGCAAAGGAGCAAGTGATGCTGGAGAGCTTGCCAAGTGGCTCAGGAGAAAGAAATCAGAGTTTATAATATCCTTGGAGTAAAAATATTGGTAGCTATTCACTCCCCTAGAAAATGCAGGATCTTTCAGACAAGAATGAAAATATTTTTAGCACTCTTGTAAAATTTTTTAGCAAAAAGGTGCCACTGAAGATGTGGGAATAACCAATGCTGGTGCTTCAACTGAGTTAGGACAGGAATAACTCCTTTTAAAGCTGGTGTATTTATCAAGAGCTTGGGTAAATATTGACATTCAAGAAATTAACTTTGAAAGCAGATTAGTAAAATATTTATTCAGAAGTCAAGTAACTTGAATTTTATTTTAGAAATGAAGCCAGCTATATCAAATTAAGGACAGTTTAATTCTGACTATGATTAACCACCCAGAGGTTTAATGCAGTTTGACTGATCCATGTTAAAATCACATTTTTAGTTAATTTAGATTCTTGTTTGAGTGTTTCTGCAAATCCTAAATCTCACCAGTATTAATTGGCCAAAAGAAAGAAGGCCTTGCATTTAAGAGGTCTTTCTCCATCATAACATCCAACATTTGAAAGCTATTCAACACAATTTTGAATACAATAAAGAAACATTTTAGGTTGCAAGGGACAAAAACCTGTTTTGCTGTCTCAAGCTCCTTTCACACCTTCTTACTGGAAAAAAAAATAAAAAGCCTGAATTTCCTTTCAGTCTCAACAACAGATTTCAATAGATTTGGGGTTTTATCATTAAAGGGCAGAAGTCTAGACACATGCAAACTCAAGTCTTCCTCAGGCTACCTCTGCTGGCCAGGGATTGTCAGCTGTTCTCCAAGAAGCTGCTCTGTCAAACCCGAATCAGAATTGCTCCTCTGAAGCACCTCTTGCCAGGTAATGCTTTTAACAAGCTCAACTCAGTCATCAGTGCTGCCTCAACCAATACCTTAGGAGCTGCTCCTCTGACCACACCTTGCAAGCTCTCCTATCACATCTCATCACCTCTTGGAACTCCCAGATCGGTGCCCACCCTTACATAACCATAAGGACTGGTCAGGCTGCTTTGTAGCACCTCTGGAGAGCCAGAAATGCTGTTTCTTTCCAGAAGTCAGGGTTTTATGTTTTTTTTTTTTTTATAAGGTTTTGTAATGCCTTGCTGCATTTAACATTTTTTTCTCAAAGATGATTGAGAAAACAACACAACATTTATAGAAAAAAAAAAAAACCCTTAAAGGGTTTTAAGAAGTTCTTCTGCAAAGCCATTGTTTTTCTTTCTTACTTGTCCCTATGGAACTATAACCCCCCTGCTCTAAAGTACCTGCTCACATCTATTCATATGTAGCAATGAATTTTAATACATCACTGGCTGGCTGCTAGTGCCAAAATGCTGTAAGGACATTTACTGCCATTTGGGATACTTTTTTTTTTTTTTTTGTAACTTCAAAGGAAAGGATTAATGAAGATTATGGAAATGATCCTCAATCTCTGCACTTCCACTGACCTCTTTTTCCCCCCAGTTCCACATAATGATTCATTAAACTACATGTCAGCTATATGATAGACATTTTTAGTGCCACGCAGAGTGGGAAATACAATCTTCCAGATGTATGTACCACTTCTAATGTCAAATCTCTTTTGAAGTACCAATCAAACACCCTTGGCACTCAGACCCACTGGCCTGGACTGGTGTAGCAGCATTTGAATCACTATAAGCTCCCCCAGCCTTTCCCCACGCCCATATATCAACCCCAACACAAAGGAGAACTGCCAGTGCTGTAGCTGCACTAGAGGAAGAAAACATTTGCTCACAGACTTGATTCACTTCTGACCTTTCTGAACTGCTGCCCCACCATGAAAACACTGTGATAGTGGCTTTATATAGCCATGGAGATGGTAGGAAACGAGCAGAGAAAACAAGTGCACTATAATAATGCATCTAAACACAGGAAGGAAAGAATTTAATCTATCAGATCAGCCATGACAATATCAAAAATATGCAAGACTTTATCTAATTTCAGTTAAGAGTAACTTGAACTTTTGTGCCACGTTATCTTTGCTGATGTGACTTACTCTGCCTGTTGCTACCGACCCCATTTTAACCTGTATCACCAAAACTTTCCAAGACATGAAGTTGTCTCAAATCTCAATGACTTGCAGAATCTTGTCATTCTTGAGAGTAGTTAAACAGTGGCACAGGTCACCTGCATAAGTTGTGGAGTCTACATGCTTGGAGATACTAAGAACTGAGACTTATCTAAGCTGACCTTGTTTTGACCAGATGACCTCCGGAGATCCTTCCAATTTATCATTTTCATAGGATCATGTTCCTGACTCCTATTCAAAGTGGGTCAGTTCTGAGGTCAGACCAGGCTGTTCAAAGCTTCATCCAGCAGGGTCTTTAAAGTGTCAAAGATTGCACAACTTTCAAAGTTTGATTATCCCTATGGTGAGGAAGTTACTTCTATCCAACATGAACAACTTACCATGTTTCAGTTATACTCCCCCCACCCTGCACTACAGTGAAGAATATTAAATTCTCAATAACCTCCTCACAGATACTGGAGGCTGCTGTGCCATCCTCACTGAAGCTGTCTCTTCTCCAAGCTGTGCAGCCTCCATTCCTTCAGTTTGTCCTCACATAACAAGTGCTCTAGACCTGGTTACCTTGGTGGCCTTCCACTGAACTCACTTCATTTTACAGTCTTTCCTGTCCTGGGATCCCCAAACTGGACATGCTGTCTGGATGTGGTCTACTGAGTGCTGAGCAGCAGGGGAATAACCCCCACCTTGATCCACTGGCCATGCCCCATTCATGCTGCTGCCAGGGCACTATGGACTCCACTCCTCTCCAAACTCCAGGTGCTCTCCTGTAGAGCTGCCTCCAGCCAGGCAGGTTCAGGGGAGACTGCTGACCAAAACTGCTTTCCCAGGGGCAGGGCTTTGCACTGAGGTGAATTTCACAAGCTTCATCTCAGCCCATCCCTCCAGGCTGTCCAGCTCTCTCTGAGTGGCAGCCCCGCTCTCAGGTTGTCACCTGGTACCCCCAGTTTGATACCATTTGTAAAGCTGATGAGACTTCTCTCCATAGCTTCCTCCAAAACATTGATTAAGGCACTAAACAGGACAGGGCCAAGGACTGGTATCTGTGGTACTCCTCTTGGCATCAGCCTCCGGGTGAACCAAATACACATAACATAAAAAGGTTTTAATGTCCTTTTTCAGTGTATTCTGGAAGGTGCTGGTCAAAGGATGTTGGAGTCATTCAGACAGGCAGATGTCCTCAGTACTCCCATTCAGGCAAAAATCTCAGTACTCATTTCAACAGGGTATTTAATACAATTAATGCAGCTGATTTTGTCACTCTGGTAATATGGAAGAGTTCAAGGCATTATAATGAAAAATCATTTGCCTGAGAAAATTCAGAACTAGGTTTTGGGGTTTGTTTGGTTTAGTTTTGTTTGATTGATTGCTTTGTTTTCTTTTTTTTTTTGTTGTTTTAATCAACTGTAAATAGAGCAGTGCTAGCAAAATTGCTGAAAACCTAAAGTAAAAGATGGCTAGAAAACCTGTGTCAGAACTGCCATATACCCACATAACTTGGTTTATAACCCATCTCTCAGATATGCCAAGTTCTGAAGGAAAAGAGCAAAAAGTGTTCCATCAGTCATTTTCCCCAAGGCCTGTTTATTTCCATCACAAGATCAACCTTTAAAAACCTGATTGTTTGGCTTACCCAGTCAGGTAGTGGTGGTGAACTGGGGAAAGGGAAATCCCCTTTCCCTTTCCCTTCCTTACTTACTACTGCATTTGATTAGACAAACACAACAGGACTTATCCAAACCATTTGATATTATGCTATAATAGAGATAACACAAGGTACAGAAGCACCTCACTTCCAAGAGAGAGGAATAGGGTGCTGTGAAAGTTCTTGGTACACTAACAGAAAAGCTACTCACCTCCCTTAAACAAACAAACAATTTTTAGACATTTAAAGTTAGGTACAAGTCACCTCACCCTTAAAACAGAAGTCATCTTACTACATGAGGTTACCTGGGTGGTATTTTGGCTCCATTTTGTTTAAATGTAGATGTATTTGCATTTCAAAACAACTCATTAAGTCCTATCTCATTTTGCTGCAACTGCAAATACAGCAGAGAAGCTTAAAAATTATTTTATGCCATCCAGTTTGGAGGGGTTTTCAGTGGCAGATGACTTTCATCTCAAAGGAAGATGAGTTTCAAATGCCAGTGTGCCCATGGTTGGTGCCTCTTCTGTTATCTACCTGGTTTCAAATAATTTTTTTTACCCAGTTTTCAAATATTTTTTTTTCCTCTCACTGACAGGAGCAGTTACAAATACACTCTCACTGCCAGAGGAAGAAGAGAAATCTGTTGGAATGTCTTAGCAGCCTCTTGTATAGCTGGGGGACAACTGGTTATGTCCATAACCATGGCAAGGTGAAGGTTTCATCTAGTGAGGAGGCAGCACCTTTTATATAGAGCTTCCCAGCCAGGTGGGCTCTAAGCTTTCTGCTGCCCCATCACTGTGTGATCACAAACCCACACAAACACAAGCTGTTTTTTTTATTTCTGGCACATAAGAAGCAGAATGAGCAACTGCTTTGGCCCTGCCAATCAAGCCTTACGTGCCCTGCAATTACAATTGACAACAGATGGGAAATTGCAGTGACTAAACCCCAGAAGCTGGTGCTTTTCTAGTTCTAAATTAGTAGTTTAGTGGATTAAGGTAAAATATTTGCCTATTGCTGGATCACCCTGAAAGTATGTTAAATATTGGGTTAGGAAACAGCCCCAGGAGTAGCTAAGCAAACAAGATCTGGAAGTAAACCTCGATTTGAGGGTATAAAGAGATCAGAGAGTCTCAAACAAAACTCCTACACACAGAAATGAGCTTCTCTGTGTTTTTTTAGAAGAAAAATGTGAGATCATGCAAAAGAAGTGCTCATGAACATTTTGCACATGCAAATCCAGCCCAGCTGAAGAGCTGGCTTCTGATCTCCAGTAGCAGAGCTCTTGTGCAGGGCTCACACCCACATGCCCCTGGGTCTTGGAGCTACACTACCAGATGCATCAGTTCCTGCTGGTGGTTCTTTGTATTTCAGGCCTTCCCCCAGCCTTTGCTGGAAGCCCTATTTCCACCCTAGAAGCACGGTAAGGATTGGATTTTGGCACTCAAAGGCTGAGGAATGGTTCTGCTTCCACCATAAGATGGGGAGAGGGAGGTGGTATGGAAAGCCAACAGCAAAGAGTTGGACTGCTGATCCTGCTGCCAAGAACAGACACAAAAGTGGAGGCAGATCCTGCTCTCCACAACTCACTCCCTTCTTTCCAGGACAGCATCCAGCATATACAGTAAACCATCAAGGCCACAGCAATCATATACAGCAGGGGAGGTGGACTAGGTGATCTCTAGAGGTCCCTTCCAACCCCTACCATTCTATGATTCTATGCTGTTCATATTTAGCTGCTGTCCCAAATGATGAAACACTTTTCCAGTGATTCAGCTTGCTGTGGGGAGACAAAAGCCACATGCTTTTCAGTATTGTGTTCTGTTTCTTGCTCTTTGTTTTGACATCTCCTTCAGCCTACAGTAGGAAGGCATCCAACTGAAAGTCCAATGTAAAGTCCTTCAAAGTCCTTCTTCAACACACTGGCAGGCCTTACATGCTGTAGACAGCAGACATCCTTAGCTCCCTTGCACCAGTATTAGGAGAAAGTGCAGCTCAGAGACCACTTCTCTGTTTGCACTTCAACTCTAATCCCTTCCAAGAAGCTCAAGCTTATTGTCAATACCTCAATTAATGTTTTCTCTGCCCACAGTTAAACCCAGACAGAGATCCATGTCTGTTTGTTACTTACAACAAGTAGACCTAAAACAGAAGCTGCCATGAGCTTCAGCATTTCAAAGCAGGACTGATGAGCAGGAGCAAACCCCCTGTCTGGCAGCCCTGCAAATAAAGAGAAAGAGGAATCATTTTAGGTCAGATTGGAGAGAGAAGAACTGAGGCAATGGGAGCAGAAGGAAAAGGTAGCAAAGTAAGAGAGGCAATAGATGCCCAAAACTAGAAATTCAGGGGCTTCTGTAATTCATGTCATCATAACTTCTTTTCTCTTACATGACTCTTAGCTGGATTTACAGGATCTGAGAGTGAAGTGTTGAGGAGGAAACAATCCCAGCTATAAATAACTGGAAATAAAAGCAATAGGAGATTTCAAGGCTTTGTTGATTCATTAAGGCATTAATTTTGCTACTTAAACACTCCAAATAGAACTCCTAAAAACTAGAAGCAAGGATGTTAGGGGCAACCAGGATATGCTGCCAGCCCTCATCGATCTGGTAGTCTTGTTTAGTCTTTAAAAAGTGTAGGAAGAGGAGTGTGCAAACCCATAAAGCACAAAGCCAGCATCTGCAAACCCTCACTCAAGGCTCCTCACTGCTCTGTGATTCAACCAGACTTGTGGCTCCTTTCATTTATTATTTGCAAGTATTCAGGCAAAACGACCAGTATTAGCACATGCTTGGGGAATGGCCTTTTTCACTGAGGTGTTGGCATATTTCTGTGTTGTTTTTAGGAGCTTGGTGGTTTGGGACCAGACAGAAACATTTCAAACCCAGTATAAACTTTTTTTTTTTTTTTTTTCCTAAATTGTCCTCAGGGAAAAATAACAGTCTGGCCATTGCACAATTTTAAGAGTTACAGCCTCAGTCCTGCCAGCTCGTCCATCCATGACTTACACTAAGAAGGGCACAATTCCAGCACCCTCAAGGTGCAGTTCACCACCTCAAAATCCTCAGAGACTGCTCTGTAGCTCCAGGACCAAAGGCAGGCACTGTTTCAGCACAGTACATGTAATACAAGGAGGACAATTAGTGCTACAGAAAGAGTCCTCAGAGCTTGTAGGTTCATTTTCAAGTGTACAGTGATGTCCCAAAATGCTCATTGACTTTATAAACAAAGATGTGTCTTTTTTATTGCACAACCTGTGGCCAATACCCAGCCAACATGCCCTAGGAAGACACTGCAAACACAGAGACAAAAGGGGATGAACCATCTTTTTAGCTCTTTCCTAAAATGAAGCAATATGGATTATTAGAAGACATACTAAATAGCCTAGATCCACCAAAAATACATATCCAGGTGTGTCTCAACTTCACCTCAAGAAAATAACACTGTAGATGGTAACCTCAAGAGAAAATGAGATGGGTGACCCTGGTACAGCTCTGACTCAGGCTACCTCCTTCCACGTCAAACACTTTATTCTAAGCACTATGCTAATAAAACAAACCAATCTCCTCATTTGTTATTAGGTGACCCAAAGGAGAGAATGAGACCACCAGGATATTCCTTTAACCAACCCTCCTGCAAATAACTCAGACATTTCATAGCTGGGTGGAGAATGGCATTAGGTCACCAGAAAGCCAAACACACCAAAAGGAGGGAAAGCTCCCCTGAGACCTTTGCAAACTGCACTCCTCCCCACAGGCATCATGCCAACGTGCAATGGCTGAAAGCCCTGCTGAAGCCACCATTACTCAGCCCTTGGCTCACAAAAGCTCAGACAATGGTGGCAGAGCAGAGGGAATTTCTCCAGATGAGTACTGGGGCAGGTGGAAGGAACCCAGCCCATCTCCCAGGGTTTTCACACAGGCAACAGTTTTGCAGTTCAGTTATTATTTAGCAGGTTAGTTATTATTTCAGCAAGACCAAGTCTGTGTCTTCCACACGTGTGTCAACATCCTCCTCCTCACATGCTACAAACAGCATTATGACACCCTGTGGTTACAACACCCTAGTGTTACTACACCTCCTAGCTATTGCAGTCTGTCTTCCTTTTCACCTGCTCCCAGCTTTTTGAACATTGAATCTCAATTTTCATTGAAAAAAGACCACATTTTAACCTCATTGTTGAAGACATGAGGTTGAAAATAACAACATAAAAAACTAGAGGAGTTAAACTGTTGGCTTAGCAGTCATAGCTTGTTAAGCATTGGCAATGAGCTGCAGAACTCCTCCTCCTCCATGAAGGGGACAAAAACAGATGCTGATTTCTGAGCTAGGCATTGTGTTTACATCTGCAAGAAGATACTTTCCTAGGGTCATAATATTCATTAAAAATGGGAAAGCTTCTAATGGGAATAGGTGTGGTTTTTATAAGTGGCTTAAGCCAAATTACATTCTATGCTGCAGAAGAGGCAAATACCCACCTTTGCCAATTCCTGCTCTCAGAACTGACCCAGTAGAGCCAGCAACAGAGAAAGAAAGATATATAAATTGCTTTCCACTCAGATCAATTCCACTCTCTGGCTGGCAATGAAGTCACATAATAGTGCTGCTGCCTCAGGGAGAGGCTTGAGTAGTGATTGTAGAGAGAGCAACCCTCAGATGTATTAAGGCAATTGTTACAATGCAGGCTCAGAGCATCCCAGAAGGTGAGATATTTTGCTTGGAGAATCCAGAAAGAATCCCTTGATCTCCCTCCCCTGAAGAGGAACCCAGCTAAAAAAAAGGCATCTATTACTGAAGACCAGCATGAATGTTTGAGATATTCTTGTATTGGAGAGACACAGCCAGGGAGTAGCTGAAAATAAGAAAGTAAATGTGACATGAACTAGACAGTGAAGTAAGAAGAGAGGCCTTTGACCATAGGCACGAAAGAGCTATAAAAAGAACATGCCAGGAGAGAAAAACACCTGCAACTGGGCCCAGCAAAGACAGAACACACTGGAGAGAAAAATACCCTTCCCTCCCACGCAGCCTCATCCATTTCCTCACTGCTTGAGAACAGTTAATTCAATTTGAAACTGCCCTTTACCTGTCATGGACTGACATGAGGTCCTTAAGTAGTTTAAACAGGTCTTAGGACTACTTAGAAAGCCCAGATTTCAGAAAAAAAAAAAAAAGGAAAGAAAAAGTTTTTTTTTTTAAAGAAAGTAAAGCATAGCCCCATATCCCTAGAAATTGTGTTCACAGTATTTTCCAGCGTATTCAATGAATACTATTGCCAGCATTGGGAAGTTTGCTTTCTGCAACTTAAAAATAAACACATAAAAATTCAGGCATAATGCAAAATAGGAAGAAACAAAGGAAACCATAACCACACGTAAACAGCCTGAACTTCCTCCTCCTTCCTCAGCACAGGGCTTTGTTTTTCCCCTCACAACTGTTTAGAGGTTACAAGAGGTCCAGAAGTCCCAGGCAGCTGAAAGCAAAGTAAATCACTGCTCATCTCTGCATTAGGAAGCAGTAAACACATCCTTTTCAACAAGAGGTTCACAAAGTCAGATGCTGAGAACCTGAAAAGATCTATATGTGGTCCCACTGGTATCAGTAGCTAACCTCCCATTAATTTCACTGGAGGAAGACTATTCAAAACACAGTTTCATGTTTATCCCAGTCTCACCTTGCAATGGTTCAGCCCAGCCAAAGGACCCCGTTCCTCAGCAGAAAGAAAACAGAAATCACAGGGAGGAGAAGGAAAAACAAGAACAAAAAAAAAGAAAAAAAGAGGATTTCAAGTAGAAAAGTATGCAGGGAGAAAGGAGTCTGGTGTATTATCTGTGACCACATCATGTCTGATTTGTAGCATATACCACACACTCAACTAACAGGAGCTGTAGTTATTCTCCTTGACTTTTATTACCACTGCACATAATAAGTACAGCTCAGGATTAAAATATAATAATAAAAAAAATAGTGGTAATGTATTTCAAAACACTTTAACAATGGGCAACAACATAAGCAAATGTGGCACAAACCCAGCTGGCTGTTGGAAAAGCTGTCAGTCCTCACCAAGGCCAGCATGTGTGCCACTTGTCCTTCACTTCCCATCAGTGCAAGTCAGCAACAAACACTTCCACAGGAGCAGCTGGTTGAAATCAATGACAGAAAGTCCCACAGGCTCAGGTGAGTCCCTCTTGGAAGTTGAATCTTGCAGACAAGCAGCTTTGTTTGGGATGCAGATACAAGTGTGTGGATACAGAGCACAAAGTCATCGCTTACACACGTTGGTGCAGGTGACAGAGGGAAGGGGGTGGGTGAACAAAAAGTTGAAGAGAATGAGGAGCTGAAACCTTGAACAAGTGGCTTGACCTTGTGCAGGTAGCTCAGTGGTGTGTTATGGATCAGTTAGATTAGCTGAAAGAAAATCAAAAGACACACGAAAATTATCTTCCAGCACTATGGAAAGTGGGACTTATATACCTGGGTGCAGCCTTGCTAGTTCATAAGGATGTGCCTGACTTGACCACAAACTTTTTTCGTGTTGGACAACTGGTAAGATCATGAACTCTGTCCAGTCATGCCAAAGGGTTAACCAGCCCCCAGCAGTATCAGTTGTACCTGTAGACATGGAGCATTTCCAACACTGGTTCTTCAGAGCTGTAGAAGGTTCTATCATTCTAAAAAATACTGAGCAATTCACTCATTTGTATATGAACACTTATTCCAGGTAAATAAATGCAGCATACAGGTAAGCAATAGTTTGATTTCATCAACAGAATCCTCACCAAATTATGGAGCTCTTTACACCTTAGAAATGGTGTGGCTTTAGCTGGGCCTAATACCCAGCTGCAGAGGATGGAGATGAACCTCAGTAAAGGAGTCCACGTTAGATGGCTCAGTCATTTTTTTTTATCACATACAAAAACCCTTCACCATCATATGAACTGATATGTCTATTTTAGCCTCAGAACAATGGGAGAACAAGTTTACCTGAAACAGCTGGCTATGCAGTGGCTCTCCTCTCTGGGCCCTGGGTCCTCTTGGGTTGTCTAAACACAGCGAGGAACCAGCCCAGTGTGATTTCAGAGCCCTGCCCCTTCCATTGCTAACCTAGAGTTGTTTGTGCACCCAAAGGAAGAACACACAACGTGCACTCAACCAGACAGAGCTGAACTGCCTGCAGCCAAAATACAAAAGATTGGATGTATAATTTTTTTTTTTTGGTGGTATAATCATTCTGTCATGTGTAATAGAGGCACGGGCATGGTTTTGGCTTTTGAAAACCTAAAGCAAAGCTTAACTTTATTCCTGTAAATCTCCCAGGCTCCCAATGGAAGCATTCCCTTCTGCCAGCAGCATAATGCTTAGCAATGAAATTCCATGGCCCCACTAGGACTTTGAGGCCTTAATTATACTTTAAAAACAGATTGCCATTAATGAGTTTGTTATTTAGGGGTGGGGAGGGCATAAGAGATGCAAGAGCTTTAATACATCTGTAACCCTATAAGGTGTGTGGGAAGGAAGGGGAGTGAACATCAGATCACCTCAATGTTCTGTTTTCTTCACATGCCTTTAAGACTAAACACTTCTGGAAGCCTGAGAATGGAGGAGGCTAAAGGCGTTGGGGAATGTGGGGGAGGATACAAAATATCCAGATGCAGAGGAAATTGGTTTGTATATTCTCCAGCCCTGAGGAATTAACAAGGCAATCCTTATCAGTGTGCTTCAGGTGGAGAAGGGGTGAAAAAAATGGAGGATTGGGGCTTTTTGCTTAGTTGGAGATCTGGAAGGGAGGTGAAAGGGACAACACAAATATTTCAAGAAGAGATACTGTAAAGTCTCTCCCTAACCAAAGTGAACAGCCAGGCTCACAAGAACTGATTGGATAAAAATACTTCATAAAAATTCTTTTTTGATTCACTGTCTGACAAGAGAGTTTACAGCTCATAATGCCATATATCAAATTACCTCAAGAATGTGGCTTCATTTCCTTCACAAGATACCTAGAAACGTTGTCAGCTTTGCTTTACAGAAAGGAAATTATGGGAAAGAAAAATAAATAAGTAAATAAAAGATGAAATGACACACTGAGAGTCAGCCACAGAGCCTATGGCTGAGGTGGGAAAGGATCAGAGCCCTATCTTCTTTAGATGACAAAACTTCAAGATCACAGCTGCTTTCCTAAATGAAGATCATATTTTCATA
Source organism: Corythornis vintsioides (assembly GCA_025447755.1). Taxonomy (NCBI): domain Eukaryota; kingdom Metazoa; phylum Chordata; class Aves; order Coraciiformes; family Alcedinidae; genus Corythornis; species Corythornis vintsioides. The sequence continues at coordinate 13,716 of JAOEGS010003103.1, read as the reverse complement.
GTGATGAGTTTGAGCTGCAATGCCCAAACTGTGATCAAAGCTTTGGATGCTTGGCATCTAGGGCATTCAAAACATTATTTCAGTAGGGATCATTACAAAGGAAGAGGGCACCACATTCTGATCCAGAGTGGCAGGGTTTGAAGTAGTCAGTACTAAAATGCTGGTTCTGCTCAAACTTGGTCAGGTCCCTCTTGTGTTACCATCACCTTCAAGGGATACAAGCCCTCCAAATAAAAGAGAACAACTCATATGTTTGTGACCCGGTCACAGGACCTCCTGGACATCTAGGACCTCCTGGGACACAGGCCTTCTGTTGCTTGCTGTGCTTGCACAGTGCTCCTGTGCTTAGAATCATTCACAGCATCATGCTGGTTGGAAGAGAGCTTTCAGATCAAGTCCAACTGTATCCCAGCACTGCCAGGTCACCACTAAACCATGGCCCTCAGCACCATGTCTAAACAGCTTTTAAATCCTTCCAGGAATGAGGTCTCCACCATTGCCCTGAACAGCCTGGGTCAGGCCTTGGCCGTCCTTTCAGTGAAGAAATTTTTCCTAATATCCAACCTAAACCTCCCCTGGCAACTCTTGAGGCTGTTTCCTCTTGTCCTGTCACTTGTTCCCTAGGACAAGAGACCAACCCCAGCTGGTTCCAACCTCCTGTCAGGGGGTTGTGGAGGGTGAGGTCTTCCCCGAGCTTCCTTTTCTCTGGGCTAAACAACCCCAGGTCCTCACAAGACTTTTGTGCTCTGGACCCTTCCCCAGCTTCATTGCCCTTATCTGGACACGCTCCAGCCCCTCAATGTCTTTCTGGGTGTGAGAGGCCCAAAACTGAAGCCAGGATTTGAGGCGTAGTCTCCCTAGCGATGAATACCGGGGGATGATCCCTGCCCTAGCTAGTCCCGCTGGCCACTCTCTCTCTCACGGCCGGCTCCTGTTCTGAGCAAGCACAGCCCCGTCTGCAGCCGTAATGTCAGTCCGATGGAGTTTTTCTGTTCAGCAGAGCAGGGAGGGGAGTCCCCCAGCAGAGCCACGACACAGTCATCCAGAAGAGGGAGTGCAGAGCAAACTCACTCGGAAAGCAGCACTTTGCTCCCTGCTGCTCCCTGCAAACCCCCAGCCCCACGTCCAGTGCCTCCCACAGCTCCCTGAAACCCCCTGCCCAGCTCTGAGTGTCGCTCCTCTTTGCCGTGTGTCTGCTTCAGAATTCCTTTGATGATTGTGAATTTAAAAGATACTTTTTCTTTTTTTATAAGCTTGTTTTATATATTGGCTTGCAAGTAAAAATCGATTTCTCAAGCTACAGTTTAAGTAAGTTTGGCTCCAGGTCCCTTACATTTATTTGTTCTTGCTCCCTGTTTTGATAAGTATTCTGTAAGAAATGTTGTAGAATGCAAATTCAGAGTTAATTGCTCAGACTTATTCAAGAGTGAAGTTTAGCAATTCACTCTCTGTGCACAGCAGAGTGTTTCCAATTAGACCTTCCACCTAGGTTTATCTGGTTTGGTAACTGCAGACCAAAACGGTACCTAGATGGTGTGGTAGGTGCCCTTGACAATTAAAAATGCAGTCAGCCACAAGAACAAAGCCACAGGCAACCACCATGTGCAGTAATTAACCAGTTAGACCTTGTTATGAAAAGGAAGCAAGAAGTGGGCAGGCATATTACCACAAGTTAATAAAGAAAACAATTCTGATAAAGTTTTCATACTTTTCTTAATTTCCATGTTGACACTTGGCCTTTCCTGCCCCCTCAATACACACTGTTCAATACCCTGTGGAATTACCTTTTTATATTGGACTAAATCTCTGACCTTGATTTGACTTTTATTTTTTCCATTTTGCTTATCTTTGTCCTTCTCTAGTTAAGAAAAAACCTCAGACAATTTTGAATGAAAAGCTATATTAACTTTGTTTAGCTCCCAGTAGCAGTATAAATTGTAAGAACAGAAGCCTCTCAATTATTATTACCTGTTTTTATGTGCCTTCCTTATTTAACCTGTCTTTTTTTTTTTAATTTTTTTTTTACAGATTATCAAGAGCTAGTATTCTGCTGACTTTTGTTACTCATTACAAATGAAGTTCAAGGTCATTGTAGCTACAACTGATAAATCCATGTTGTTATTGTTTAGAAAATAAATAACTTCTACTGCAGCACAGCAAGTGAGATTTGTTTGAGAAAAAAAAAAAAATGGAGACTTCCTGGCTGTGCTGGATTAAGGAATTCACACAAGGGGGTTAAGAAAATCACCACTCTAGTTACCAGTAGAATATACAGCTTTTCCTTGCTCAACTTACACCTTCTTTCTACAGAAGAACCAAAATAACAAGTTCAAATGAACTCCTGCTCATCTTCAGCAAGTAAACAGCTGAGGAAGCAATCAGACCCACTTGGAATTTATTAACATTGTTTCACCTCTCTTATCAAGCCCTGAAGAGTGCGAGGCCCAAGTCCAGCCCAGACTCATGCCACCTCTGATGACACGGCACAGCTGACTGCTGGGCAGCAGCAGAGTCCCCTGTTACAATGGTGTTTTGCAGGAGAGGGAGAAGAGGCAGCAGTGGCTTCTCCCTTCACTGCACTGCCAGCTGCGAGCTGTACACACACGGTCACTCCTGGACAAGAGTCAGAGAGCACAGAGGTTCCTGCCAGTTGGGAACCTGAAGGGCTTCTGGCTCCTGTTGACCGCCCTGTGCACAGGCTGGTGCTGAGCACACACACGAGCCCTGAGCAATAAGGGCCCATGCAAGGGTTGTCTGACAGCCCAGGCTCAGAGCTAACAAAGGCTGAGAGCAAATCAACCTCCTCTGTCCATACCTGTCCTTAGCCAAACAAAAGAAGGGAACGGCAGCAAACAGCACTAGTTGGAGAACTACTAGCAGTAGGAACAGGCCTGGAAAGGGGAAAATGACAGTACTAGTTGGAGAACTACTAGCAGTAGGAACAGGCCTGGAAAGGGGAAAATGACCCAACTAGAAGCCCGTGGCACAGAGTGCTGGGAGACTTGTGCAGAGCAATGACTTATCCTCATTATACTGATTTCTTCAAAATTGTTCTTTTTTACTACTTGCTCCAAGGATTGGTTTGTTAATTTTCTAGAAGCTGAAGCTGTTTTGATAAAGAAACACTTATTTTCATTTTACTTAGTGGTTGAGCTAGGGTTCAGCTGACAAGAATCCCCAAACAGAAGATCTACAACATGGTGGAATCTGGTGCAAGTTTTTCTACAGGAGTTTCCCAAGAGAAGAAAAGTCCCTCCTTTTCCACCAAATTTCTGGACTGAAGTATGGGAAGCACAAAAAGCTACAGAATATGTTTTTACATAAACCAGCTATTCTTAGCTTAACCTAGGAGCTGAAGCTCTCTCTATAATCATTATAGTCTCCTGAGCTACTAAAAACATCTACCTTAGAGACCTTAGTAGGAAAGTCTATTTACCCCTCTGATCATAAAATTAATTTTCTGCTAGAGGAGGGTTTTCTTTTTTTTTAAATATGAATACATGATGCTGGCAGAGTATCCATGAAAGCTAATGAAGTGTTCAGAAGTCCTGACCCCCAGATTTTAAGCAGCAAGATACTAAGCCAACTTGGTCTGTGTTTTGTCTACTTTTTCCCAGTTGTCAGGTAAACTCAGTGCTCCCAAACTTTCATAGCATATTTGAGGCCCTGCAAGTTGTTTGAAAAAACAGTAACTGTGAAGACCTGGGTGTATCTTTCCCTTTACAGTCTCCAACCAAGCAATACACAGAAAGATTAACCTGTGATAAGGAAGAAATAATATAAACAGATTCCCCTTCTACTGTTTTCACAGTTGCCATCTCACATGTTTGGAAAGACTAAATCTTTAAAGATTAAATTTATTAAATTTAAATGTATTAAAACTATATCACTATTGCTAAAACCAAGATGCTGAGAACACCTGGGACCCCTTATACTTGTCCCCGTGACTGTGTGTAAATTGTTTTAATAGATGATACAATTATAGAGAATTAAAATGCACTATAAATCTGTGCACAATTCTGTACCTTGCCTACTGTTTTGAACAAAATGGGTGTGGAAAAAAAATACTGGGGAAATTATTCTTGACATTTGGGGGAAGGAATGGGGAAGAGTCTAATTAAACATTCAAACCTGTGGTGATGTGAGCAATCCTTTCCCCTGCAAATCATGTTATTGACGTCAGGTGACGTGTAAGGCAGGACTATTTGGCTGGCAGGATTAGGACTAAACATTATTCCAGAAAGACTCCTCATATGTCTCCAAGATTATCTTAATTATTTTGCCTTTTGTCAAGTATTTATTCAACTGAAATTCCCCCTGATAAATAGTTTATTCTCAAGGCTATTACCTTTCTACTTGTTTGTAGTTGTTTTCTTGCAGTCATAGTGATTGGAAGGAACATCCTCCCAGGGTTTCATCCAGCAACAGAAAGTGACATATTGCACAAATAGCTCACACTAAACTCCTGATACAGGACTGGGTTTAGCTCATCATTAGGAAGGATCAGAGTTTATAGTCTGTCTCTCAGTTCAAGCAATACCAGAATATCACTATATATCACAAAGCAATCTCAATGAAGAAACCATTTTTCCTACCAGCTGGATTCCATGTGCAGTTTCAGGTTTACTTGTTCTTAATCCAGATGCACATAGGGTAATTTTTTTACCTACAGGAGTAATTTCAGAACCATTGGCATGTAAGAGTTAAAAAAAAAAACCAAAAACAGAAACATAACCAACATACAAACCTAATGTCATGGGAGTAAATCATAGCAACACCTCATCCTTGCACCTACAACCAAGCACAACAACTGCTGGTAAAAGCAGCCATGCAGAATGGAGTGTTCAGAGTCTTCTGTGCCAGGAACCACTTAACATGCTTCATATGACACCAAGGCTCCTTAAAATCAACCCAAACCAGATACAGGGGTTTGCACTGTAACAGCTCAAGAAAATACAAAGGGTGTCTAGCCCTAAAACTGGGATCCATAATTAGAGCAAAAAACTAGTTGTCACTGTGTTCAGTGATGCTCAGATCCCAATTCTGGGGTTTGGCAGGTTTGCTTGTCTGTTTTGGTGTGTGGCTGGTTGGTTTGTTGTTGTTGGGTTTTGTGTGTGTGTGTTTTTAGTTTGTTTGGTTTTGGTGGTGTTGTTTTTTGGGTTTTTGCATCAGTTCATGCACCCACAACCTACACAGTTAAGACTGCTGAGCAGTTCAACATTGGGTCTAACAGTAAAACTAGGTTACACTAAGATGTTATACAGAGAATGAGGAAGATATAGCCAAGAACATTTTTAATGGGTTTAGAGGGGGAAAATAAATTCCATCTTGTAGAGCAAAACAAGCCCCTCTGCTGCAGTCACTATGAGCTTTTCAATGTATTTCCCTCTGAGGACAGTAAAGCTCTAGTACTGCTGTTTCCCCCCAATGCTCTTCATTATAGAAACAGGTTGAAAGTGAGAGCTGGAGTCCTAGCAAAGCATCTCAGATGTGCCTACTTGCCAGGAAATGCTTTTTTTTTGTTGGATTCCTATTACTCCCATCTTCTCCAAAGGTGGATTTTAGCGATAAGGCCAGAAGTCATGGGTTCCATTCACACAGACCCATGAAACTAAAATGAACAGCCCTTTAGGCAATTTGATCTAATGCCAGAATAAACCTGCAGAAGGGTCACCAACAATTATTCAGGAGTTGAACTCCCAATCTACGTGGCATTTGATTTCATTTTTTAATGTTGGGTGCTTAACTTTGCTTTTTACAAGTGTTAAAAGCAGCCATTCTGCCCCAAATGCCAACACTCCAGACTGAGGAAACAACCCCAAATGCCAACACTCTGCATGAAATTGAGTTGGGAAACAACCCTACAAAAGATAAATGTGGAAAAAATATGTCAGTGCAAGTAGCAAAGTGCCCCCTTTCACCAAGGTGAAACCAAGGTTAACATTGGGTGGCTGTGGTGTGAAACAACACCATGGGTGATGTCTTTGAGGCTCAAGAAGCAGCACAGTAGGTTTGGAGATGCTCACACACAGTAACACTGCTTGAGCAGCTCCCCAGAAGTTCACAGCAAGCTCTTGCTCTTCTGCCAGAGTCATTTGTTTACTGGCAGCTCCAGCAGATGAATTGGTGCCCCTCTGCATCACACTCTCACATGTTGATTTGTTTTGTTTTCTTTCTAAAAATGGAAACAACTATTCCATTGACCAGGTAACCTTGATAATTATTAACACTGCAATCCATAATCAAATGAATCATCAACAGGAAAACAGAAAGGTCTTGCCAGGACAAAGCCAATCATTTCATGAAACCCCAAACATTTAACACCAAATTATTTCTAATTTGAGTCGCTTCTATTTCTAGTTAGGAAAAAAATGTGATCCCAAGTGAAAAGTGTTTTCAGATAAATCATCAGGAGCCCAGACTCTAGCCCACATCTTCACAAGCTTGAGATTCTCTGAGAATTGCAAACAGACTGACTGCAGCAAGAGGCGAGCAGAACAGGAGCAGAAAGCTCCCCAAATCTGTGATTTTTATATCATTTCAGCTCAGTGTAATTCATTAAAAAAAAAAAAAAAAATCATAATGTTCTTTCTTTTCCACCCTCAATAATATTGTTTAAATTCAGCTAACATCAGTTCAAAGAAACTGTCCAGAGCCCATTTTTCTGGATTTGTGCTTCAGCTGAACTAATCATTTCTTCCCAAAGAGAGCATGGCTTATCAGCACAGTAACCCCGTGAGAGATTTCAATGCACTATTCTAAAAGAAAGCATTAGTCTTCAAAAATATTTTCCTTCTGGGAACAACACAGTCATTTATATCAATATAACAAATACAAAAATTTGCTGTGAGAAAAAAAGCCTTCACTGTATCATGATGATAATAAATTAGGGCCAGTCCTTGGGAATTCTAATTTCATTTAGTCCACTAAACTAAATCTGCAGCATTTAATTTCTCTGAACTCTGTTCTTTCTCCGAGGACATTAATGCAGTAAGACCCTAGACTCCCACACAAACTTCTGCCTCTTTCTATTTAACTTTATAAATAGAAGGTCTGATGAGAAGCCCTCTGTGCAGAGCTTTCAGCATTGACCTTCCTCACTTCACTGAGCTCTTTAGGTATGGACAAAAATCTTAAAAAGGTAAGGTAAGGCTCCAAGAATTTAACTCAGTGGTAGTTTTGATCCTGAATTCAGATGTACGACCAAGTCTCTTCCTGCATTTGAACGTAAGCATAGGCTTTTAAATGAGATTTTTCAACTGCCTCTGCTCAAAGTAGATGCACAGACACCACAGAGCAGGACCATTTCAGGAGCACTCCTTCCAGCTTTAGATTTAATTTTCAGGCTCAAGGAATGCAAGTTGGAGTAGGCCCCATAACCCTCCACTTGAGTGCTGAGAAACACCCTTCCCATGAGTCCACCTCCACCCCAAGAACTCAGTCTGCCAGAGAAACCAGATTGGGATTGTGACCAAACTGAGCTCCCGTGGCTGGCTGTGCCTGATCCTCACCATAGTCACCAGTCTAATATTTATTTTCAGCATCTCTATAGGTTTAGAGACTACTGTCTCTAAATATATTAAATACAGAATGGACAGGAGTTCAGCAGCCAGACACAAGCCTTTCAGGACATCCTCCCTTACAAACACTGACCAAATGGACACCCAGGCTGGTTTTCATGGAGCCACTGGCTGTCATCAAGTACCCACTGCCATGGTTTTGAATTCTTATGCCAGATTTTGTCTAAGAAACGGTGAATACCCTTCAAAAGGTGCTGTTAACATTGATTTCCTACCCAATATATCCACATACCAGCTAAAAGAAGCAGCATGTTAGAGTCTCCATCTGCAAATTAAGGGATTTCCTCTGTAATCCTCAGTTTACTTTAGATTTGTACTTAAGTAGTAAAAGGAATCTTTATATAGCTAATAAAATTTACAGTCTTGCAACAGTTCACTTCTCATGAAGCAAGTTTCCAGAGATATTTTTTCTTTAGCACAACGAATACTGATATTTCCTTAATGAACACCTCATGTATTTTGTCTTTCTGCCTTATCTGACTTGTACACGTGGTTTATAGAATGTCTCATGCCATTTACACAAGTAAATTTTTAATCAAACTGCAGTCTTAGTGACCTTCTTTGGAGCATTCAAAGTACAGTCCAGGCTTGGTTTACACATTGATAGGTCACTCCAGATCAAGATCAGTGAGCCATGGAAGTGTTTCCAAGTGAAACTGAGCCAATAGCATCTGCTGCCAACAGTTGACCATACTGAAAACATCCTGAGCATGCATGGTAAGAACCTTTTCTAGCTGAGCCTGGTCCAGACCCCCTCCAGACAGTCATCACTGCTGCAAGTAGATCTAGCTGTGTCTCACATGATTTTTCTCTGCATCCAGGCTGAATCCAGTCACTGTTTCTCCTCAGAGGTCTTTCAGGAAAGCCTGAACACAGACGTCTTGTCCAAAACTTTCTAGAGACACATGTATCTATAGTTGACTTTGCTTCCCCAAAAAATAGGGAACACCAACACTATAGTTACACACAAAAGATGCTATTTAGCTCTTTAGGCTTCTGGCAGCAGATAGTATCTTTGATCCCCATGGGAACTACAGTGTGTATCACAGTGGACAACCAACTGATGTGTGTATGATACATGTAAAACGGTTGGTGGAGAGTCATCCTCACTTCCTACCATCCCAAGATGTAGGAAAGATAAGGAAGGACAGTTAAGGCTGTAGAACTAAAGGAAAGGAAGCAAGGCAGAGGACAGGCTGAGCAGCAGTGACTTTAAAAACCTCCACCACAAAAACTAAACCCACCTACATATTATAGCAAGAATCATGGAATGGTTTGGGTTGGAAGGGACCTTAAAGATCATCCAGTTCCAACCCCCCTGCCCTGGGCAGGGTCACCTCCCACTAGACCAGGCTGCTCAAAGCCCCATCCAACCTGGTCTTGAACCCATCCAGTGATGGAGCATCCACAGCTTCCCTGGGCAACCTGTTCCAGTGTCTCCCCACCCTCACAGTGAAGAACTTCCTCCTCATTTCTAATGTAAATCTCCCCTCTTCCAATTTGAGGCCATTACCCCTCATCCTGTCACTACAGACTTTTGTTGTAAGCCCCACCTTTCTTGTAGGCCCCCTTCAGATGCTGGAAGGCCACAAGAAGGTCTCCCTGGAGCATTTGTAGGCCTCCTTGGACTGACCTTTCTGTTCAGTAGAAGCATTTCCTCAAGCCACTAGGAAGTTAACTGTATTTTATAGAAACAGCTAGGTAGAGATGGATGGAAACCTTGCATTTCCAAGTCTTTACCCAGCTTATTGTTCAGGTCACTTGAAAAATATCTAAAATCTGATGAATGGCAAAAATCTGGAGTACCAAATAAAATTGGTGCTACTTCAATGTTCATTGAGCTGTGCTACCTACAACTTGTTTTGTATACAATAGACAAGCAGAGTAAATAGTTTTGCAGAGGTACTATGGGAATATCCAGTTTCTGTGAACCTCCTCAAGGTTGCACAGAGTGTTCCCTCAGCTTCACTCTTAACCTACTCCTTCTGCTAACATCATGTTGATGTTTTTAATCACCTGAAATATATTTGTTTTAATGACCCATATCCTGATTTCAACCTGGCTGCAAAATAAGCCAGTTCATAAAAACCCTGCAGGGAAAGAGAAGGTACAGGTTCAAAGACAGGAATTTCTGTTTTCACTGGGGTAAGGCCATGCTGGGCAGGCATCCAGGGAGTGATGGTTGCATCTTGTTTACTCAAAGCTGAGCAGACCCCCCCCCCCTCCTGCCACATGCATTTGAAAGCCTGCTATCCAGTGGACTACCCACCTGGGGAAAAAGAGCAAGGCAGGCACAGACCTGTCATTTGTAAAGGTCACTTTTCCCATAGTCAGGAGGACACCTAAAAACTGTCTCTCTTCCTCATGCCTTGTTTTCAGTTTGAATCAAGACTGAGCTCTTGAAAGTGTCAGATCCACTCTGGGAACTTGTAAACATTCATATTTCCTTGTAAATATTTACAGCAGAACAGAAACCAGCACAAGTTTTGGTTACTTTGCCCCAAAAGCATGTACAGCCACTGTGCACTTAGAACATATGTGGAGTCCTGGACTCTCCTCTCTCCCATCCAGGACATCACTCTGTGTGGCACGTCCTGCAAAGAGCTGGGCAAAACCATTCCCTTATTTTGCACAGTTCACTAGATGGGGCCTTTCCAATAAAGCACGATATGTGTTGCGACCTGGCAGAGATAGGGGCTGTTTACCCAAGCTTGCTAAAACAGGATTTGATCAGCAGCATGTTTTGTAAATACATCACTGTCTTGAAAAAGGGCAAAAGGAGATCTGAGGTAAGGTAGCAGTCAGGCAACCTTTAATCCCTTGAAAACTCCTGCACAAACAGATATGGACCAAGGCAACAGGTTGATTAAAAAGAGGTAACAAGCTATGTCAAAGCTGGGTACTTAATTTCTTGAATAGGGCAAGTGGTCCAGGGGTAAAAGGGGAAGCCAGAGAGGCCCCTCCCCCTCCCTCAGTAAGGCCCATGCCCACAAGACAAGCCCATAAGGAGCCATTGCTCTGAGGGCAGCCACCAACCCACAGATGCACAGCTCACTGGAAAACATCTCTCAGTGTAGCCATCAATGGAAGATTTATTATCAAATCCAAAGGCTGTTGCAAGTGGAATCATCTGATTGACTAATGACTGGGATGATAAGAGACAAAGCTGACTTACAAAACCTGCAAAGCAATTGCAGGTGTTTTGAAGGACAGGATCAGAACTCAAATTGTCTTGACAAATTGAAAAGCGGGTGAAAGAGCAAAGAAACAGGCCCTGAAGAGACTGTCTTCTCTACCCTCTGACCCACGGGATCACTTCTGTCAATACAACTGCTTCCAGTTGTTTGTCTAACTTATTCTTAAAACCCTTTAAGTGATAAAAAGATTCCACACCCTCCCCGTGTATTTAGTTTTGTTTTTCCCCCCTCCAAAAGTCTCAATCACATATATCATTAGAAGAGCTTTTCCAAAACACAACCCAAATCTCCCTCCATGTAATTAATCTTTGTCTTGTCCACTGAGGACATACTGGTTTGGGTTTTTTTCCTCAGCAGTCATTAAGTTCTTACAGATTTATGTCTTATTCTCCTTCCTTCTGTTGCTTTTAAACTGAAAGAACTGAGGTTGTTTTAATCCTTCCTTAAGAACTGTAGTTCTAGATTTGACACTAACTGCATCCCTCCCATTGCTGTCCCACCAGTCCCTGTTGCTCTCAGAATGTAGCATCCAAAACTGGGTCCAGTCAAGGTTTTACTAATGCCAAGCAGGGCAGATACAGCACGGCACATTTTCACTACTTATTTCACACTCTTCTTTCCCTTTTTGCCCACAATAGATGGCTGTCAATTAGCACTGGCTTTGTGGTTCCCTCTACCAGCTTCAGTGCCCTCTTTGCAGAGGAGCTTCCCTGGGGCGTCGGGTGAAATTAAACAACCTCTTGTAATCAAACTCAAAGCTGAGGGCTCTGAAGTCCAACATCCACGTCTCCATTTTTCCAGGGGAAGGCTGAGTCACCCCGTTGTAATCCTGGCTAGAGGTACATCTCTGATGTTCTCCAGGCCTGGCAAACACTTGTTTTTTTGGGTACTGTTAGGCAGAAAGAGTTTGCTGTGTTACACAAGCGGGTTCATCACTATCTCACGGGGTTGATTTGCCAAAATAAAGAGAGAGAAAAGCCACCAGGATGGACACTCCCTGCACCTTCCTTGTGGGTGACATTTCCCTGCCACTCCTGCATCGAACTGCCTAATCCTGCTCTTTTTCTTTTAAATCAGAGCAACACCCTGCTTACCAAGGAACGATTCAATCAGTACCTGTCATCTCACCGCAGTCAACAACCTCTCCCTCCGGTCTTTCAGGAAGACCTTTGTACAGCTAATGGCTCCTTTGATCCCTAAGCTCCCGGCTTTGGCAGAGCAGCTGCATCTCCCAGGTCACCCAAGGTAATCTGGATCTTTAGATCTATTACCTTGCTGTTGTTTCAAAGGGCTTTGTTTGGGAGGCTCTTTATGAAGCATTACAGTGCCCTGGCTGGGAGATCTGCCCCTCTGCCCAGGAATGCAGAGGTATCCAAGCAGCCCAGCTCCCGTGTTCGCTGATGTCAAAGCCAATGCTCTCCAAGCCCCCGGGTGTTCTTGGCAATTACTCTAATCCCATTACAAATGGGATTTCTATTCAATTGGAAATAAACAGGCACACAAAATAGCACAACACCCCCTACCCCCCAAGTCACGTTGTCACCTACTTAAAACAAATCTATATATGTTATTAACAACACTTTGCAAATGCAGCCACAAGACTCAAATCCTATAGCTATTTATAGAAGGGTGATGTATATAAATAGAAACATTTCCACATTGTCTGGTCATTACAGTTTAACCTTGTACGGGTAAAGGAGAAATTCAGCTGTTGCCAGCTTGAGGTGACAATTTGTGAGTGGGAGCACTAAAGGGACAGTTGGAATAAGGTCACCCTTCCAGTAATCCACAGGTGAGCTCCCTGGGCTGCCATCTCTAAGTCAGGCTAAGTCACTAATGACTTCGGAGATGGAAAATCACTCTGAAGCATCTGCAGGAATTTGAACTGCCTGGTTACCAATGCAGAGGAAAAAAAAACCCAACACAGTGCAAAACACACCAAGAACTTCTGAAGCTTCTTCAGCTGAAAGATTTCCAACAGAAAAATAGGCTTGCAGTCGTCTCAAAATACATCAAGTTTCGCATCAAATAAGGTTTTAGCAAAAATTAATATTCAGATTTCTATTTAAGTGTTCTCTTGCCCTCAAAAATAATGCAAATGACAGTTTGCCACTTTTTCACCTCTTTTCCCTAAAAAAACTTTTCCAACTGTCATTTCAAAGTTGTAAAAGTCATGATGTCAAGAGGAAAACATACAAAGGAAAACAAGAGTCCTCAGCATCATCTTGTGAGCCTCGCTGAAAAGTAATAATGAAGGAATAGCAGAGGGGTAGAGAGGGAGAATGCAAGAAATTTTTTTTTTTATTCTTCTTAGAAGTGTAAGAACTTCCCATGAACTTCCAAACAGTTGCTTTGTCATTAAAATTTAGGAGAATAAAAGCTTCCCCAAGGATTTTTCATTCACACTTCTGTAGAAGAAAAACTGTTTTTTCAGGGACGTTTAGCCACAAACTGCAATACCCAAGAAAAAAAAATACATCTAATAAAATGTGTTGGATCCTTATCTTACTCCATCAGCCAAGACAAAAAGTTGCTTTTTTTTTTTCTTGTAAACTTCCAAATAGCACATCACTGCTATTGCTGGTGTTTGATTGTGCAATCTTAACCAGAAGCACCATCAAACACCAACAATAGCTGTTTTATTTATTTTTCTTTTATAAGAAACAATAACAATAAATAATAACAATAATAATAAATACAGATCTTTATCCAGGAGAGGGATCAATTCTGCTATTTCACCCAGGGAAAGTGAGGGGCAGTGGCTCATATCCTATCAGTGGAAGAAGTTTTATATCAAGCCCTTCCAGATCTTTCACTTTTACTTCACTGGTTAAGCATTGGATCCTGTTTGCACCTATTTTATGAGAATTTTTGGAACACACTTCTTTTTGTTTGGTTGGTTTTTTGTGGGTTTTTTTTTTTTTTTGGGGGGGGGTTTG
>JAOEGS010003101.1:61386-83766 GCA_025447755.1 Corythornis vintsioides | reverse complement strand
GGGGGACGAGAGGGGGGGTGAGTGGTGAGGTCGCTCTAGAGGGAAAGGGCCCTTTCCAAAAAAAGATGGTTGACTGGGTAGAACTGATGCTCTGGTTAAGGTCATAGAGTGTAAATGATTTCTTCTGGGTTTGTTAGACTGAGTCACAGCAGAATTGATCTCCTATTTGTTTGAGACTTTTCCACTGACACTATATGTAAGTACACACTATCACTAAAACGGAAGTCTTTCTAAAGAAAGGATTTTCAAAATTCATTCATAATTTTTATGCATCTTAAACTTGGGTAGTTGTTGTACGCAAGTAGTTCTGGAGCTAGCAGTGGTCGTAAAATTTGCCTTCAGAGTAAAGTATTGCCTCTTCTCCTCTCTGATACTTGCTGTCACTGACTTAGTAGCTTCCACCAGAAATATTACCTGTGTTGTTCTCTACTCTCTACTTCTGACGTCCTAATATGGTGTTGGAGCTCATGGGCACCCTTGGGGCAAGGAGCAAAGGTTTCTGTTCTTCTAACCAGCTCCCTTGCCAGCCCTCTGCTTTTGCTTTTCTCAGTGTGAACAACTTCTGGAATTTTAAAGCCTTATATATCAGTTTGATGTAGAGAGAGCTCTCTTTTTCTTTCCTGCCTGTCTGTGGCATTTACTTTCCTGTAAGTTGTTTGGAATGAATTGATGTCACTGATCTTTCTGCTGGTACTTTTTGTTGCAGTTGTATTTAGTGCCTCTGATGACTGCTGTGACAGCAGGATTGTCTGCTGGCCTGATCCTCTGGGTGATTGCTTAATTGCCTCTATGACACCCGCAGTAATTTGGTCAGAAATTGGTCACATCAGTCCTGAAAACCTTAAAATGTGTGGTTTGCTCACAGGCATTTTGTGGCATTTATGGAAAAGCCAAAACTGAGCTTCTTTTTTCCCTATTTTTTCATAGAATTGTTTAGATTGAAAAACACCTTTAAGATGATCAAGTCCAACCATTAGCCCTGTACTGCCAGGTCACCACTAGACCATGTCCCAAATGCTACATTTATATGTTTGTAACTAGATCCAGAGGATTGATTTACATGTGAATGTAGTGTTAGTGGGGCCTGTAAAAAAGCAGGGGAGGGTCTGTTCACAGGGCAAGGGGCAATGGCTTTAAGTTGAAAAAAGGGGAGATTTAGGTTAGACAGTAAAAAAAATTCTTTAATCTGAGAGTGATAGATCACTGGAATGGGCTGTCCAGAGAGGTGGTGGAGGCCCTATCCCTGAAGACATTCTAGGCCAGGCTTGAGAAGACTCTGAGCAGCCTGACCTAGTTAGAGATGTTCCTGCTTATTGCAGCGGGGTTGGACTGAATGCCCTTTGGAGCTCCCTTCCAGCCCAATCCATTCTATGATTCTACAGATTATTCTAATCATTGTTTGACTGATAGTTTCATTCTTCCACAAAAACTTCTTCAGCTTGTCAATAGAGAATTGCCACCTTGGGATCACAGATCTGGGGGCAATTCAAGGTTTAAAGGGAGAACAGTGTCATTAAATGCAGGGATTGTCGGTGATACTTTGTCCACCAGTGCTGCTTTTCCAGAAGTGAATGCATGTGTTTGGAAGAAGCATGGATCCTTCCCATGCTGGAGATGATGACTTTGTACGAGGGTGGGGGCATCTGTGGCACTGACAGCAGCTGCTCACAAGTGGCACAGGGCAAGAGGAGACTCTCCCAGGTCCTTGGCTGGAACCTATGGATTCATCGAGGCAGCAGGAGAGTTCTGACATCTTACCAGGAGGAGGATTACTGGGACCAAAGCAATCAGGAAAGCTGGGTGTGACAGGAATCTACCACATCTGATGTGAGCTTGTCATCTGTCCCTTTTCTCTGTAAGTCAAAGGACACCAGGTTTCTGATGTTACAGAATTACAAATATGGAATAAACTAAGAACAGAACAATTCCTCTTTTGCAAACCATTTTAATGTGTGCTTTGGATCAATAGACAGTATGAAACCCTTGTCAAGGCAGAAATTCTGGGAAGAATATGTTGGGGAGACTGACATAGATACTAGAGGAATATATTTGTCTCGTGGCTCTCCAGAAGCTAAGAGATGGTGTGATTCAAGTAACATGATAAAAATAATGTACTAGCAGGTCCCATTCAGATTACTAATGATGTTTTTTGTGTGCTGGATCAATGTTTAGATGAGTGTTCTGAGCAGGGAGAAGTCCCCTCGATAGCTGTTTTCAACTATTACCGCCAATAATCTCCCATTCCTGGTCAATTTTTCTACTTATACTTTGCTTGATGTGGGAATGGGTGCTATATATTAATTTTAGCATTAAATACAGGACAGCTTACTTGTGAACAGTAAGTAAAATTCTATTTCTGAGAAGTATTAGAAAACTCAGTGTTTGTGACATTCCTGTATATTAATATCCATGGGTACATCAATAGATGCCAAAAAAACCCCATACTGGATGATCTGCAAAGGTTACTTGGTATCCTTTCCACCAGTAAAAGGTAATAGGGAAGAATGACAGTATCTTTATTAGCAGAGCCTTAATTTTAATTAAAGGTTACATCCTTTTATACTGTTTAATGAAGATCTTTCTGTGCTTACGAATTTGCATCTGTATCAGCTCTTTTCCTTGATAAGTACTTTTGCCTCTCTGTGAAAATGTTGATTGAAAAATATCTCCAAAATATTTTAAGCACATTTTGAGGGAGGAGAGATGTACATGAAAGTCTGATAGTTGATGACTGCCCCACAGCATTCTTCTGGAGAAACTGCCTTGGATGGGTGCAAACTTCCCTGGATAAAAAATTGTCTGCATGACTGAGCCCAGAGAGTGGTGGTAAATGGAATTAAATCCAGTTGGTGTCTGGTCACAAATGGTGTTCCCCAGGGCTCAGTACTGGGGCCAGTCTTGTTTAACATCTTCATCAGTGATCTGGGTGAGGGTATTAAGGGCATCCTTAGTAAGGCTGCAGACAAAACCAATTTGGGTGGAAATGTTGATCTGCTTAAAGGTAGGGAGGATCTGCAGAGGAATTTGGACAGGCTGGATAGATGGGCTGAGGTCAATGGGATAACGTTCAACAAGGTCAAGTGCCAGGTCCTGCACCTGGGTCACAACAACCCCAGGCAGCTCCAGGCTGGGGAAGCAGTGGCTGGAAAGGTCCAGGCAGAAAAGGCCCTGTGGGTGCTGGTTACCCATCTGCCCATGAGCCAGCAGTGTGCCCAGGTGGCCAAGAAGGCCAAGGGCATCCTGGCCTGGATCAGAAATAATGTGTTCTGTAGGAGAAGAAAAATTATTGTCCCTCTGTACTTGGCACTGGGAGGCCACATCTTAAATACTGGGTTCAGCTTGGTGCCCTTTACTACAAGAAGGACATTGAGGTACTGGACCATGTCCAAGGAAGGGCAACAAAGCTGATGAAGGGTCTGGCACAAGTCTTACAAGGAGAGGCTGAGGGAATTGGGGTTCAATTAGTCTGTAGAAAAGGAGGGTCAGGGGAGACCTAACCACTCTCTACAACTACCTGAAAAGGAGGCTGTAGCAGCATGGGTGTTGGTCTCTTCTCCCATGTAACAAGTAACAGGACAAGAGGGAATGGCCTCAAGTTGCACCAGGGGAAATTTAGGTGGATATAAGGAAAAATTTATTCACCAAAACATTGTAAAGCCCTGGAACAGGCTGCCCAGGGCAGTGGTGGAGTCCCCACACCTGGAGGCATTTAAAAGATGTGTAGATGTGGCACTGAGGGACATGGTTTAGTGGTGACCTGGCAGTGCTGGGCAAACAGTTGGACTTGATCTCAAATTTTCTGTTCTTTTACTACCAGAATGATTCTATGAGTGACTGGACCATCTTGTACAGTGCTAGATGTTGGGGGTTTTTTGTTAGTTTGAGATTTTTTGTGGTGCTTTGGTGGGGGGGTGGGGGAGGTTGCTGCTGTTATCTGTGTGCTGTGTACTTGGACAATGGTGAGAGAGCAAGGCATGCAGCAGGGATAGCCTGGAGGTAGGCAAATTTGGTCCACATTAAATGGGGTGATAGTGGGGATGGAAGTCTGTGTGCTGGTTAAGAGAGATTTCTAGGGTAGCATTTTAGAAAGGAGCCTGGAGAGAGAATTTTTTCCGAGGAAGAAAAGGGGGAAATACTATGGTTGAAGGCAGAAGAGCTCTCTGATAAGGATACAAACCTCTCTGTGGATCACCAGGCATCTGTGATACTCTGTGTTCTCTGGGGCGTGGAAGAAAACGGAGGCTGTCTCTTACTTCCATCACATCCCAAATTAGATTGTGCCCATGGGGGAGATGCAATTTAATTATCTTCAAGAACCTCATCGTCGCCGAGACACTGGAGTGGCTTCCCAAGCATCCCTATGACTTCACTGTGCATTCGTTATCCCGGCCCCCTCTCCTGTCACTTTCCAGTTGATAAGAGCCTCTGCCTTTCCATTTGGTCGATTAAATGCTGTAAATTCTGTGGTGAGGGGCACAGCATTAAATTTCTCAAGCGTGTCTGTGCGTCTTATCGTGGAGCCACTTCCATGTTGTTAACAGTATTTGATTCATACTGAAGGAAAATTGATGACCTGAATCCTCCTCACATAAGAGCTACATTGTTAACGTCTCTTGTTCTCAGTCACCCCACTTTTTTTTATTTCTTTTCTATTTTTTTTTTATGCCTTCCCATCCCATTTATCAAGCATGCTTTCAGCAATCAAAGGCTAGCAAATTGCTTTTGTTCTCGAGGAAGATACTCGGTGTCCTTTTATCAAGACGTGGAGCTCCTAATTCTCCAGAGGGAAGCTAAAGAAGCTAGGGGTGCAGCCAGCACTGTCTCCCAAGTCATGTTAGCAGACGATTGCAGCCAAGGTGCCAACAGACCTAGTGGAAGAAAATCCCTCATATGCTCGAGGAGCCACGAGTGGAAGAATCTTTCTCCTCTTATCAGTGCTCGGTGCCGAGATGCAGAGAGTCAGCTCAGCACACAACAAACTGTTCAGGAAGGATGCTCTGAAATGCTTGACTTGGAGGCTGGAGAAGGGTTGTGTGTGTATTTAAAAGCATGAATATAAAAGGATTTGAGAGATAAAAGCAATAATAATAATAATAATAATAGGCAATTAAAACTGGTCAGGCAGCATCGACCTGACTTCAGACAACCTGCTTTACCAAGGGCAGAATTTCAGGCAGGTGCTGTAGCCTGAGTTGGCTGGTCTGTGTTGGGAGGCTGCTCTCACCATTACACAAACCAGTACAGCTAGCCCTGGCCCCCTATTTCTGTAGACACCGTGTTGGTACCAGGAGAGCAGGTTGGGGAGAACTGAGGATGCTGTTATCCATGGAATACGCTGCTTAATTTTTAAGTGTGTGCTCAAGAAGTATCTGGGAGACAGGCTTGTTTGATGTTTTTAAATGAGACTGAATAAGTAAATAATCCAACTCAAACCAACTTTTTTTTTTGCTGTGATTTCTAATGATGTGTTTTCTGATGATACGTGTGACTCTACAGTGCTATGAGGTACTTGGCATTTACATGCAACATCCACCCTGCGTGAATCTGTAGCATGATTTATTTGTTTTCACAACAGAAATATGTATGTAACCTGGAGCTGGATATTTCAGATTTACAGAAGTAAGGTAGATGCAATTGTTGTTTATTGGAAGGAGGACTAAAATGCCCCATTATATATATATAATAAACATCTGTCTGCTCATCACCAAGGGCAGGTTTAGATTGGGCATTAAGGAAAATTTTTTCACTGAAAGAGTGGTCAGACACTGGAACAGGCCCCCCAGGGATATGTTTAAGTCACTATCCCTGGATGTGTTTAAGGGTTGTTTGGATGTGGTTTTGAGGGTCTTTTTCAAACTGAATAATTCTATGATTTTATTATTTCAATTCTAGTGCAACTGGTAGGTCTAAGTGCTGTATAGCAACTGTATGGCACAACAAGGAGGGGTGATGGTTAGTGGTGCCAACACATTTTTGCTAGTAAAAGGCAGAAATGGGGAAGAAGAAAGGAGGAGGGGAAGAAATAAGTACTACTTCAGTATATAATTTCAATACCTTCATTCATCCCTTGCTTGGCTGCTGTAACCTGACAGCTTTCACTCAGTGGAAGCTGTTGTCTTTGTAACCCCAGTAACAGTCAAGGTTTGTCTCTGGAGTTGTTCCTTGCACCGTCTCTGCTTCTCACTGCAGCCCTCCCAGAAAAGCAGGAGAAACCCTTTGTAATGAATTATTAATCACCTTGTGGAATTCACTCTATTTTTGTTCTGCTCTCTTTTTTTTCTTTCTTTTTTTTTTTTTTTTTTTTTACCTCTTTAATGCCCTGGGTAGTTCATAGAATCACAGAATCACAAAATCACAGAATCACAGAACGTTAGGGGTTGGAAGGGACCTAGAAGACCATCTAGTCCAACCCCCCTGCCTGAGCAGGATCACCTAGACCAAGTCACACAGGAACAGATCCAGGAGAGTCTTGAATGTCTCCAGAGAAGGAGACTCCACAACCTCCTTGGGCAGCCCGTTCCAAGCTCTGTCACCCTCACTGGGAAAAAGTTTTTTCTTGTGTTTTCCCTAAACCTCTTGTGCTCCAACTTGCACCCATTGCCTCTTGTCCTGTCATAGGATGACACTGAGCAATCTGGCTCCAATCTCCCTACACTAACCTGTAACATACTTATAGACATGGATGAGGTCCCCCCTCAGTCTCCTCTTCTCCAGGCTAAAGAGCCCCAGCTCCCTCAGCCTCTCCTCATAAAGGAGAGGCCCTCTCCTCATAAATTCAGGCCCTAACCAGGAGCTTCTCTGTGGATAATCACCTCCCATCCAGCCAGCAATTCCACCTGAGCACAGTCAAATAGTTTGAAGGTGTAGGGCAGGAAAAACACTGAGGAATGATAAAAAATAGCATTAGGTGGTTTGTCAGGCGGGCTTTTTTGGTGCAGTCCATTCGGGTTTACCATGGTGATTCTAGAACATTTGCTTTTCTCCTTGCTAACCAGATATGACTTATGAGCAAGTATTGCTGAAATTGCTGTGAGACACTGATTGCATTCAGTGGGAGGGGAAGCCTGGAAGATCCTGAACTTAAGATGTACTTAATATGACAGTAATCTAAACCAGCTACCTTCTCATTTCTGGAATACTTGAAACTGAACTGATGTTGAAGTTTTTCAGTTAGTCCTTCACCCTATTTTATTTTCTAGTGGCCATAACACAGAGCATGTGCTTTCTCCAGTAAGATTTTTTGGTCCTTCATAGTTTTTTTAGATACTTCTTGTTAGTTAAGTTGTTGTGGAGTTCTTTGCCAACTACCCCAGGATCCAGGCTCTGCTACAGCCCGTGGTGCTGGCTGATTTAATCCCTCCACACAGTTGATTTATCTTTTACTTACTGTTTTCAAGATATCAGAGCTAATTCCTGGGACTGCTGGGGTTTCATTGTGCACTAGACAGCACTTAAAATGTAACTGAGAAAAATTCTCCCCACTTTTCTTGTCTGTGTGCATCCCACCACTACCAAGGTCTCTTGCTTTGAAGTATTCTTGCAAACTTCAAGTCAGAACCCAAGCATTCCCTGGTTTTTGTGTGTGTTTGCCATGTGCTGTATATACATATGTCTTTTCCTCTGCTGTAGGTTATAAAGCCAAACTGCCAGCTATGTTTTGTTAGAAGAGAGTCACTGTAGCAATGAATTGTCTTCGCTGAATTCATTTGCACTCATGGAGGTTTTCAGTGCAAGTTTACAGACGCTATAGTTCAGGCAAGCAGCCAACACAGAAGGGATTTCTGTTTTCATTTCTTTATTTTGGTGCCAAAAGAGGATTAGCTTGTGCTGAAAGGGGTAGAGAGGTGAGCTCGAAATGCTTGACCTGCTCTTTACTAGACATTTGCTTGTTATTTTCTTCCAAGTGTTCTGTAAGTCCTTCCTGACATGTGTGGGCAAGAACAGGTTAAAAACCACATAGACCCAACCAAAGCTTTACAGATCTCTTTAGTAGCTTTAGTAAAGCCAGCTAAAAGAAACCCCCTGTATCACTGATTTATTTTTTTACTATAATTATTATTCCCTGTCCACCACCTCTCCCCATCCTCACAGGATTTGAGGGTTTTCTTTCCAGCCCACAGAGGTGGAAATACCTGCTTGGTACAGATGCACCTTTCCATAGCTCATTCACTTGCCTTTCCAGCCCTGGCTCATCAGTACCCCCAAACCTGTGATGTGTTCAGAGCTCTGGTTGCTTGTGACAGTGTTTGGGTGATTGCTGCAAATTTTCTGTAACGTATCTGGTAATTTACTTGAATGTAGCACAAGCTGGAAGATGGGAATAAGCCTTTGATCTCTGACATTGTAATATCAGCAGGGGAGAAAAAAAAACTTCAGAGTTAAGATGTGTTAAATTAGTCGGAAAGAAAATTGACAGAGAGTTGGCGATAAATGTACACTATAAACTCACTAACCCTTTGAGGAAAGTTTGGGTATCTTCTAGCAGTGGAAAGTAATTTGCCCTAAAGCTTTTGTCTAAGAAAACTGGCTACTAATAGCAAGAGCAAAGGTTTCACAGTCGTGTTGTATATCCAAGGGGATATTCTCTGAGGATACCATGGCATTGTCTTAAGAAAATAAAAGGTGTGTGGTTATACATCAAGAAGATTTTCACATCTTCCCTGGAATGCTTAGCTGTTTATTTAAGGCTGCGTTTCCTATTAATAGCTGATCACTTTGTGCCAACAACTCTCCATGCCCCTCTTTTTGTCAGGCAGTTCACTTTCCTGATTTCCTTCCCTGAGCTGCAATAGTAACTGCAAAGGACTTAATTCCATGACCAAAATATTGCAGGCTGTTGACACTGTCAAACAGACAAGCACAATAAGGCCTTGGGATCACCACAGTATTTTGATGATAATATGCAAAGCATCATCAACAAAGCTGCACTGATCCAAAAAAATCTGTCACCCCCTGAAGCCAAAGAAAAACCTGAAGTGTTTCCATCCTCACCTCTCAGTGAGCTGGGAATCCCAATGCTTGGCACTTGGGAGGAATATTTGCGTTGCTGAGATGGGAAATGAAGCCTATAATAGAAGGTAGCAAGTTCATTTCTGTATCCAGTGGCTTTTGTTGTAGTTTCTGAAGCAGTTCTTTTAAGAACTGTGCATTTCAAATTTTTTGAATCACTTCCTAGAACCCCTTTGCCAAGGGCAGCTCTCTGGGCAGAGATGACACGTGTTCTGGGTAACTTGTGGAGATTTATTCTGCTCGAAGTCTGACAGTGCCTTTTCAGGACGAATAGTGGAATGGGTGAACAAACCCTGAAAGCATTGCAATGAGGAAAGGTGAAGAAAAAAAGGATATATTTTAAAATTAGACCAGGAAGGCAGAGCACAGAGTGATGAGTGGCAGTTTCTGTGCACAGTTGCTCCTTAATCTGCATATTTATGTTTCATTGAGGTTTTGTCGGTTTGGGTTTTGGGATTGTTTGTTTGTTTGTTTGTTTGTTTGTTTTTCCAAGGATCCCTCTCTTTTTAATAAGATCAAACTCAGTTATTGAATTATGGACTTCCTTTCTTACAACCTCACGTGCCTAAATTTCCCAGTAGTGGGACTGGAACACAAATACTTGAGTAATTTAACCAGGTGGCCATTGCAACATAATTACTGCAGTTGCTAATGATAAATAACAGGCTCAGCTTGTAAACCCCAAGAATATCTAATTTGCTTGCCTGCTTGCAATAGATCGTCTTCTGTGCAGAATACAGATGAAAGGAAATTATTTCAATTCATTCACCTTAGCCCTGGAAATATTTTCAAGCTGTTTGCAGGATCAGGGTCTACTTCTATGAGAGCAACTGGTCTTAATGGTATCCCAGTTTTGCAGAGAGTAGGGAAACCATGGAGCAGCTTCCTGAAGTTTCCTGTGTTGGTGATTTTGTTTTCACCTTGAGCAAACTGCCTGTTTTCTCACCTTAATCTCTAGCTGACGAGGCATATTTTATCATTTTGATGTTTAAAACCAGTATTTTCACACTGGCTATTTAAAGATACTTTGAGAGATTTGTGCTCAAACATTTCAGGAAAATATTCCTTCTTTTTATCTCAGTTTTGGTGTGGTTTGGGTTTTTCTTCATACTCAATGTCATGCTGTGGAGAGGATTCACGCATGGTGTTTAAGTATTTGTGTTTGGTTTGTGCTCAGCATAGTTTCTTCATAAGGAAAACACAACTGAGGTGAAATCACTTTTCAGTGATTTCATTAAAAAAAACCCCAAACCTTAGAGCTGGAACAATGATTCAACAGCTGTACTCTGTATAATCCCAAACACTTCTTCCCTTCTTCTGTGTTTGTTTCGGTATCGTCTATACCATGAAGAAATGAAGAGTTATTATTACAATGACTAAATAGCCCAGCAAAAATAGCATGATAAAGAAAACATCACCACCTTAGTGTAAATTTGGAGTCAGGGAATGCAGCTTCTCCCGCTTGTGGATACCTTCTTTTTGGTGGATTTCAATGGGTTGGTACCCACAGTGATGCAGTAGCAGGAAATGCATTAATACCGAGATGCATAATCTTTATTTTTTTAAACACAAAACCTATGAAGCTTATATTTTAATGCAGGAGGGGTTTTTCTTACAGAACTCTCCTTTAAGTTATGAAGGACATTAGGGAAAAAACCCATACTGATTGTCACTGTTAATTAATCTGAGTTTCTTTATCACATCTTAGTACTAATCATAGTAAGCATCTGCTTTTATGTGTTTGAGACCAATACTTCAAATTCCTTTGCAGTTTCCCATTGTAGGTTTTTTGTTGGATTTGGGGTTTGGTCTTGATTTTAGGGATTTTTTTTGGTGTTTTTTTTTTGAGATTATGCATCTGAATTGTTGGTTAAGAATTTTAATAGAAGACCTGGCCTTGGTTTATATCCTTTACATCATTACAGTTCATTCATTGCTACTACAAACGTGCATGATCATTATGCAGCTTTGGTTCTAGATGATGTGTTGGCAGAGGGAGAGAGGAATTTGATTACCACTGCATTTTTTGTTTGCCAGCCAAAAAGAAGTAAAAAGATAAAATTCACTTGGCTATTAATATGTTTGGTTTTTGGGAAAGAACTTGCTTTGATCTTTGAAAACTTGTCTCACTGTAGATGCTCTTGGCTGTCTTCTGAGGAGCTTGGAGTTGCAAACCTTTTGTCTGCCTAGAGGCATCAAAAAATAAAAAATAATGTAAAGCAAAAAGAAAACAGCAAAAACATTACATAGCTTAGCATGTAAAATCTGAACATTTATGTTAAACCTGCATATATCACCAAAAATATGCCTCAGAGGAAATCTAATCTCAACTTTCAGACAGTTAAATTTCAAACAGTTGTTTAATTTTCTTTATTGATATAGTTAATTATTAATATTTATTATCCATATGGTTGTTACTCCACATTTTATATATTACCCATTCCAGCAGCCTCTTCTATTAGTGAATATAGCATTTCTTTTTAGACCTTCCTGCTAATCAGTGATGGTATTAACTCATATTTGTTAGAA
The DNA here is from genome assembly GCA_025447755.1 of Corythornis vintsioides. Classification (NCBI taxonomy): domain Eukaryota; kingdom Metazoa; phylum Chordata; class Aves; order Coraciiformes; family Alcedinidae; genus Corythornis; species Corythornis vintsioides. Next base: position 72,228 of record JAOEGS010003101.1, on the reverse strand, counting down.
AGCTGCTGCACATCGTTAGAACTTCTCAGCACTGAGGAAGCTTGGAGTGGACTTGGCAGTAGAGTCCCAGTAATCCCAGTTGGAGCAACTAAACTAGTAAATAGAGTGTGAGGATGCAGTGAGCAGGTGCCTCTGTGGAGAGTGAGACTTTGTTCACTCGGGTGCTGGTTTTGTGTCACTTGTCTGAACTTGCATTGGGCAAGAGCTGCGGATTTAAATTCCCCTTTCAATCTCAGCCTAATGTCTTTCTGCTCCATGTGCCTATGCTCACAACTTCCAGGCTTCTCCTCACCGTCAGAGATGTTTAAGTTAAGAATACTAATGATCTGATGTCCACTGGGGTTGGAAAGCTTTGTAGATAGTTATACCATTGTTAATTCCAGATCCTTGCTGGGTTTTTCCCACCTGAACAACATAGTATTTTTAATTTCCTTTGATGACAGTGGTCACTGAATCCCAGAATGTTAAGGGTTGGAAGGGAGCTCTGGAGATCATGGAGTCCAACCCCCTGCCAGAGCAGGGGCACCCAGGGCAGTCCCCACAGCAACAGATCCAGGGGGGGTTGGAAAGTCTCCAGAGCAAGAGACTCCACAGCCTCCCTGGGCAGCCTGGGCCAGGCTCTGGCAACCACCCAGGGAAGAAGTTTCTCCTTCTGTTCAGGTGGAAAGTCCCTTGTTCCTGTTGGTGCCCATTGCCCCTCATCCTATCTCAGGGCACCACTGACCAGAGCCTGGCCCCTTCTGCTTGACCCCCACCCTGCAGAGATTTGTCACCATCCATCAGCTCCCCTCTCAGGCTTCTCTTCTGCAGGCTGAACAGCCCCAGGGCTCTCAGCCTTTCCTCACAAGAGAGATGTTCCAGTCCCTCCACCACTCTTGTAAGCTCCCTTGGACTCTCTGGTATTTCCCTGTCCCTCTGGAACTGGGCAGTCCAGAACTGGACACAACACTCCAGATGTGGCCTAACTAGTGCAGAGTAAAGGGGCAGGAGAACCTACCTCAACCTGCTGGCCACACTCTTCTTTATACCTTCCAGTGATGCTCCTGTCCCATATGGCTCTGTTGTTTAAGTCTCCTTTTCGATGTCATTTACATATTACTGGCCACACATCCATTTTCAATAGGTCACAGAGTAAATGCAGGTTCTGTGTCTTTTGGACCAAGCTGCTTTTGGTGGTACCCAAGCAAGCTGGCAGAGCTTGGCCTTCTTCCATTGGGCATGTTTTGCAACGGCACAGGAGTTTTGACTGCTGTGCTGGAGAGGCTGCTCTCAGTCAGTGCTGTCTAAACACACGAGATCTCCCATCAATTTCACTGCTAAAGCTTTGACAGACTTTGCCAATCGTTGGGGAAATGCTTCCCAATTCTTCATTTTGACAGCCAAAGGAGGAGAGGGAAATGAGAACTGCTTTGCACAGAATGTCCAATATGGGAACTTGTCAAAGTTTTCTTCACTGATTTTTCCACAGTTAAGAAATATGTGGTAGGTTTGGTTGTGGAACAGTCTCTTCAGATGCTTTGCATCAGAAATGTCCTAGTATTGTGTTTGATTCTAATTTAACTTAGTAAATCTGTTCTTTGTATCTTTTTTTTTTTTTTCTGATTCATTATTCATTTAAAAATATATATACAAATTGGGTTTTATTTTCATTTTCTAACCAAAGAGGAATTTCTTTGATTGAGTGAAGATGAATACAAATGTCAGATGCTCTGAGCAACCTGCTCTAATTGCAGATGTCCCTGCTCTCAGCAGGGGCTGGGCTGGATAAGCTGAAGAGATCCCTTTCACCCCAGGCATTGCCATGATTCTAGAATTTCTATATGCATCACCAATGACTTCCCTGCCTGGAATCCAAGATGGACTATACTTCTCTTCTGTCAGAGGCATCTTGGAAGCAGAGCTTCAGTGGCACAGTGTAGGAACCTTCCAGCTGCACGGCCATGACTGTCCACTTGGTTCTTTTCCGCTCAATCAGCTGGATGCTCTGTGGGAGTGAGTGTTTCAATCTACACAAATTGTCTTGACACCTCCACATCAAACCCAACATTTTCCTAAGTGACTGGATCCTTTGTGCTTGTGCTGGGCAATTTCACCAGTGCTTTGCACAGCCAAGATTTCTGGACATACAGTCACTTCAGCTGGGCTACCAGATGTCTCTGCATTCCACACTGTCGACGTACAGGCAGGTCTCAGTCATCAGAGGTTCTCCTGCCCCTCTACTCTACACTAGTGAATGATGAAGGGGCTGGAGCATCTCTCTGGTGCGGATAGGCTGAGAGCCCTGGGGCTGTTTAGCCCGGAGAAGAGAAGCCTGAGAGGGGAGCTGATGGATGGTGACAAATTTCTGCTGGGTGGGGGTCAAGCAGAAGGGGCCAGGCTCTTGCCTAGGATAGGACGAAGAACAATGATCACAAACTGGAACCCAGGCAGCTCCACCTCAAGAGGAGGAGAAACTTCTTCCCTGTGAGGGTGTTTGTGCTGCTCAATTGCTGACTGTGGTGGCTTTCACAGGTACCTTAGAAAGCAGTGAGGGTGCCAGAGCCTGGCCCAGGCTGCCCAGGGAGGCTGTGGAGTCTCTTGCTCTGGAGACTTTCCAACCCCACCTGGATCTGTTGCTGTGGGGGCTGCCCTGGGTGCCCCTGCTCTGGCAGGGGGTTGGACTCCATGATCTCCAGAGCTCCCTTCCAACACTTAACATTCTTGGATTCTATTAATACAGCTTCCTAAGTTACCTGTGAAAGCCACCACAGTTAGCAATTCAGCAGCACAAACACATACTGGTCACAATACTAACACCACAAGCATGATTTGTACTGGTGAAGGGCTAGAGGATGAACCTGGGCACACAGTACATTTCAAACCTAAGCCTCTAGTCTTTGTATGAAACTTGTTAGCAGATCCTGTTCATCTTCAGATAAGTTTGGGGTACAGAGGATTTCACAGCTATTATTGCAGGCTGGGGACTAATTCACTGTTTGAACTATGTGGGAAAATAATGGAAACTGATTTTGAATGTGGTCTGCAAAATGTATTAGAGTCATTTAAAGAGGTGTTACAATTCCCCCTGACTATCTAGCACCAAGGCAGTGATGGCCAGAAATGTATTCTCGTGCCCTCTATGTTGCTGATCAGCAGAGGAATAAAAGATTAAATGGAAATTACAACCATCTGGAGAGGATTTGTTATCACCCAGGATGGACTGGAGACAACAAGGGATTTTATTAATTCAATTAATAAAATCTTTTCTCTCTTCCTGCTGGAGAAAAAAAGAACTATTAGATAAGGTGGCTGAAAAAATAAGGTGTAAGTGATGGGATTAGAGAGATTCTTGCAATTTTTCAGTCATTTGCTTTGAATTAAACAGCATTCAAGGTTTCTTTTGGGGCACATGTGTTTTCTTGCATTTTTTTTTCCCTTCTTAGTTTCAGGCTGTAGTTGTAGACTTTTTTTTTTTTCCTAATCAGGCCTGGCCTGTGCCTCTAATGGGGATATTTAGAGGCTACTGGGTGTAGATTCTATTTTTGGCAGCGTGTTTGGGTGTTTGCCTCCATGTGCCCTCCTCAGCTGCCTCCTTGAGAGCCCTGCTCCTCCCAGGCTCTGACCTGCCTCTCCTGGCTGCTGAATGACGCTAGCTTGGACCTGCCTGGCTGGAGTCACACGAGTTGTACCAGGAGGAGAAACCCCACACACTGGGTTTTCTCCAGCACTCAAAGATTTGTGCTTTCATTTTGAACATGCTCCTTATTGGCAGGCACACACCAAACTGTCTGGGAGTTGTAGAAGGAGCAGGTTTTAGGTGAAAGTTGTATTTGTTCCATCTGTAATTGATTTGTTTCAAACCAATACATCTCGGCTCCCTCTTTCTTTTTTCCACTGGATAGCTCATCCTTCCAGCTCCACATGAAGCACTCCACTCCCTGCTCCCCTGCTCCCTTTCTAGATCAGGTTTCCTTCATTGCCTCCTTTCCTCTTACACCTTATGGGGATTTTTTTGCTTGTGGGTTTGATTTTTTTTTTTTTTAATTACTTCTTCTGTTCCTTCTAGCAGCCTCCATTTCCACAGTTTTTTTGCAAAGAAACTGGGTTGTTGTCTTTGTCTCTTTGCTGAGCATCTTCCTGTCAAGTCAAAGCTCCTGTTTTTTGTCTGGCTCCCAATCCTAGCACGATTTTGGCTGTCAGTTGCTTTTGGGTAAATTAGCTGGTTCTTCCCTCTCCTCACAGTTCCTTTCCTTTATACATCTCACATGTCCCCCATCAATCACTTTGTGCCAGCCTCAGAGACTGTCAGGAGAAGTTGGCACATCCTCTGTGTGTGTTGTCCCCCCCCATCTAGGGATCCCCCTCTTGGGCCATTCCTTTATCCCCTCTGGAAGGCCTCACGGGTTCTTTTTGTGTGCTTTGTGCTCTGCAGAGCTATCCCATCCCCTCCCACACCTCATTCTGCCCTTGGTGCATCATCCCACCCAGCAGCAGAGATGGTCCTTCCCTGCTAAATGCATTGAGCAGTGTTTAGGTGGTCTTCAGATTCTCTACTTCTCAGTGCCTTTCAGTTTCTATTGCCTCTTTAATTACTGCTCTAGCTCTCCATCAAATCTCTCCTGTGCCCTCACTTCTTATGAATGTTATTCTGATTTAGATATGGTTGGGAAAAAATGGGCTTAAGCTTCAGGGGAAATTTGGACATGCCGTTAAAGGAGAAGAATTCTGTTATGAGAAGTGGTTGGAGGGGAGAGGGTGGTAGTGCTGGTAGGAGGTTAAAATGGCTTTGGAAATCTCAGCCAGCTCTTTGAGCCTGGACACAGTGGTGACACTCCTGAAGATCTCTGTTGTCCTTTTGATCATCAAAAATATGTAACTCTAACTCTGCCTGACTGAGATTGTGGATCCTGGCTTTGCCACCGCCTTCCTATGCCTTTAGCCCACCCCTTCTCAATCCCGAGTTGCACTCAGCAATAGTATCCAAGCAGGTCTGAAGCTCAGGGAAGCTCTCAAGACTCTATGTGCAATTTTCTTTTTGAGTATTGATGTTTTGAGATGGGAGAAGGAGCAAGTGTTTGGTTCATATACATGTTTGGAGACATGTTTGGCAGAACCATCAGGATCTCTGGGGATCTGCTGCAAGCCCATCAACTTCTAAGCCCCTATCAAGACTCTTTTGGCCCTGTTGCCTGGGAATGGCTGCAGTAAGCAGTCTCTGGGTTGGTTTGTTTCTCTCTCAGTCATGCCCCACACCCCATGTGCAGCCGAGGGAATCGGCCTTCGGTCTTCCGCAGCCATCCAGCGCTTATCTGTGGTTAATTAGAAATCTGCTCTTGTGGGCAGGTCTTGCTTTCAGAACGCTAATTAATTTTCCAAACCTCTGTTCTTTGGAAGAATGGGACCACAGTGGCCAGATAAGAAAGACCTGGCTTTTTTTCCAGCTCTGTTACACTTCTGGATTCCCATCCTCCTGACTGTCGATCAGCCCTGCGATAGCTGGGATGGGGACGTGAGCCAGCCCTGGGAGAAAATGCTGCTGCCTTTCTCCTCTCTGTTTGCTATTCTGTGTGTGTCTCCTGCCTTTATTTTGCATCCTCTTGCAATATCTAATTGATTCTTTATGAGGCCTTTGTGCTCCAGGTCTTTCTTGTGTAAAAAAGCCAGTGCTGAGCAGCATTGTTGCTCTGTAGCACCGGTCCTTGGGGTCAGGAGACTAGCTCTGGGTTCATGTCTTCTCTCTGTCAGTGCCCAGACTCCCCCAGTGCAGTCTGTGACCCCTTCTGCCCACACAGCCAGGCTGCTTGCTTGGGTTTTAGGGTGTTCACTTGGAGCCCTGATTTGGAGAAGGAAATGCCTGTAGCTGCTGTAAATTCTGCAGCGTGTCATGTTGTTTCTCTCCATCCACCTGCAAAACAGAGATAACTACTCTTAACCCATCTGTATCAGACCAGCATTGAAAGATTTAATTAGCTGCTGTCCACGAGGCTTTGAAGGTGTAAAGTGGATCTGAAATGTTTTTAAAGGTATTACTAAGATTAGACTTGCTGAGTTTTGCTCTTTTTCCCCTACAATTACCCTGCAGATGTATGCAGTACGTGGGCAGATATGAACTAGTTAAAGAGTTCGTGCATGGCTTTAGAAAAGACATCCCATTAAAACAACACATCAAAGTGAATTAAGCTCTTTTGAAATAATCTTTCTTACTGTATGTGGTTCAGGACCAGCTGAACCTTCTGAAAAGCCAAAGCAGGGAGCGAGAGGAGGAGAGAGGGAAAGACACTTATTTATGTGAAGTCTGTCCCTCTGTTCGACTTTGTACAGCCAGAAACTGAAAGAAAAGCTTCCCCAGTGTGTCCAAGTTTCTGGTGAATGGCTCCTTTGGGTGCGGAAGTGAGGGCTGCGGATCCTTTCAGCCGAGAGGAACAGTTAATGAGTGTTGCTCTGTTCTGCCCTGCTGGAATGAGACACATCCCTCTTTCTAGGTCACTAAGTTAATCAAGTCAAGGATTTCTGTCCATTGTCCTCCTTATCAGTCACAGCTGCATTTGCATTAGGAAGCTTTCTGTTTCTTTAAGCCTCATTCATGTACTGATTAAATCCCTTTCCAAGTCTGCAGGAGCAAATATCTATTGCATTATATAGCCAGCTCCCAACCCAAGGAAAAACAACATACAGCAGAATATGTTTAAAAGCAGATGAAAGGACAATAAATAAATAAATAAATTATCATTACTTTGATTTATCTGATCCTCTGATAAAACACAGGGGCAAAGCAGGAGGAAGCTTAAGGTTGAAATGTGTGATTTCTAACTGGATGCATCCGTATGGGAAGGGAAATTGCTGTTCTCAAAGGTTTGAGGAAACATTGCTGGAGCATCTCGTAATTAGCAGCAGTAGCTTTTGTAACCTATGAGATAATCAATTGGTCCTGGCAGGGCATTTCCAAGTCACAAGGATGACTGAAAGATAAACCTGAGACAACAATGTAAAAGCAGCTGCCATTGTATCCACACAGCCGTGGCACTCGCTTTACAAAGGGAACAGTCAGCCTGGGGCTTTGCTTTGATTTCCCACCAAATCAGAGCCTTGACTCTTGGAGGCATAAGCTAAAATATCCATCCTGTTAATGATGAGTCCAGTTTTGGACAAAATATTACAGCTTTCCTTGTCCTCTTGTGACTGCTGCAGCAGTGTCCCAAAGCTAGCACTTCAGTACTTCCCCCCTCCCCCCCCCCTCCCCCTTGATCTCCTGAGTTGCTGGAAGATGTTGTCCTTAATCTTCTGCCAGCACAATTCTTGCTTTTAACAGGGTAAGAAAAATTACCTCAGTCGTTTTCTTTCCTGTGGCCACTTGTCTGTTTTCCAAACCTTCTTCGATGATGTTGAGAAATACCTTTTGGGGAACAACACTCTAGACTATTTTTCCCTTTGTAATGTCATCATCTCAAGTTCCCTGCTCCACAGCTGTACCTTACCCTTCCTCAAAGATTCTCCTGCAGGTTCCTGTGCAGAGAACCTCTCTTACACCAAGAGCAATGCCCTGAATCTTGGACTCATGTATGCACATGTGGTGGGTTCAGCTCCTTTGCAGCACAGGAAGGATTTCCTTTTTCTTCCCATTTTCTTTTACTGCTTTCAGTTCCCCTCAGTCCTGCAGCATTCTGTGCTATGTCCTGTTGTGGAGCCTCCCTCAAAAAGCAGCCAAATGAAGGTCAGTGATGCCAGTAGACAGTGGCAGGAGCAGGGTAATTCTCAGAAGTGGCTCTCACAAGCTAAGTCTATCTAAATGGCAGTGGTTGTCTCAGTTGCTGCTGGATGCCCTGGTGCATCTGCAGCTGAGGAGTGTGGGCTCATCTCGAGGAGGAGAAAAACATCCCATAAACTTCTCAGTTCCAAATGGAGGTGGTATTATAGGAGCTAAACACACAGTGGTGTACAAACTGCTCATCTTGAAAGGCATTACAATGCAGTTGGACCAACCTGGAATCTCTTTCCCTTCTCATGAGCCTGCTTCCTGAAAAAAGACTGGGGTCATCTCCTGTTGAGTAGTTCCTCCTGGCCTGAGGTGCAATCATTGTGTCATGTTCACTTGTGCATTTTAATGCCCACAAATCTACTCAACCCATCCTCTGAAATACTCTCAGTGTCCAGAATTAGGGAGCAAGGGCTTTGGCTGGCCATTAAGGTACCAAAGTTCAGTAGCTCTGCAATAACTCTGAATAATATATATACATGTATTCAGAGAGTAATCTCAGGTCAGCCTGAGGTAGTTTGTAAGCTGATGAAAAAAGGGCTGCATTACTTGGCATTTGCTGAAAATATACTCAGCTGCTGCAGAGCAGCTATATATTAATTTAAAAGATGTAAAGTAAAAGAAACAACTCTTGGAGTTACATGGAGTCTGATTATTCCATAATTCAGGAACTTCTGCTGTTGCAGTGATACTGTAAAGCAAATCTGAATCAACACAGGATCAAACATTTGTAAATTGTCCCAGAAACTGATTTTTCATCGAAGGAAATGCTTCTGTTGAATCAGAACAGTTTGCTCTTCAAAGCTATTTATCTTGTAACAAGATAAAAATACAGTTTAAATCTCTTCAACAATTTTTTTCCTAAATGACAATGCAAATCAACATGTTCCCACACACCGTTTTGATTTGATAGTTCATCATTTTACAAGGGAAAACAGTCCCTCAAAAACAGTTGGTTGTGACAACTATATGGATTCAACTGTGCTGTTCAGAAACAACATGCTCCTTGTTTCTGTGGGTGGTGGTGAGTGTCTGAAGGAACAGGGAGACTGGAGCCATGCAGGGTTTTGAGGTAATTCTGCATTCATCAGGGGTAGCTCCATGGGGTCTTTATTGACTGAGCCCTGCTAAGGATCTGCCTCACCAAATATGCATGATATAAAAAGATCTCGAAGCTCCATCGTCCTTGGGAGTCACTGACAGAAAAGCCACTGATTGTGTGAGTTCATTATTATTATCATTTGTCCACCTTAACCTGCACTTTGATTAAAATTCTTCGGTTAAACAGATGAGTTGACAAGACAAGAGCTGCTCACAGTCCTCTGAAGCATGGCACAAAGTTATGAATCTTTGCTGCCTAAGTTTTCTTTCCTGTTTTCTCTCCTGCCCACAGCCAAGTGGATTTAGGGACCTAAATATATTTTGGAGCAGTATCTTGTGCAATAAAGTGTAGCAGCTGTAACTGAAGGAGAGAGGATGGAGATTCTTAGGAGCTTTTGCAGAAGACCATTGTAATTTTTAAATTGGTGAAATAGTTACAGACGTTTTGGCTCCTTGTTTAACACCAATAGTAAAAGAAAAGAAAACAAAACAAACAAATCAAGCAAAAGACCCCAGCTTTTTGCCCTTGTAATCATTCTGGAAAGTGATGCAGAGGGATAGTCTTAAGAGCAGATTTTAAGGGTATATTGGCACAGAAGGAGTCAAAGGCTGAATGGGATTTTCCTGACATGAGGGGGAAGCCTTTGAAAACCCCACCAGTCACCTCTCCGCAGGCTGGCCTGTACTGGCCCGTTTTGCCAACACAGTTGGTGAAGAGCACAGGAGGAGGCTGTGCTGTGCCACTAGGGCTTGCAATGCCTATTAACAAATCATGTGTTGTGCCAGGGTAGCTGATTTTGCAGAGAGGGTGAGGAAAGCTCTGCCAGCAAAACCAGCCTCATGTACTTTGCAGTGTTGCTAAGCCAGTTTCGTTTGGATGTGGCCATGCCAAAAAGAGGTTTCTGTCAAGCAAGCATGATTTTTATTAAACAAGATTCATCATCATTCATGATACTTTCAACAGAGATAGTTGAAGTGAATGGCTGATTTTGTTCCATGTGCAGACCTTAGAGAGAAGCTGGTTTCCCTGGGCAAGGTCCTCTCTCAGATGGCACAAGAGTCCTGAATGCTTACCTGATGTCAGAGCATCATTTTTGGGCATCAAGGCTTTTGCAGAGTCTGCACTGTGAGCTCCTCAGACCAAGGAGTGTGTTTCAAACCCAAAAGGGGACTTTGGTGCCCCAGTGGGGGTCTCTGGTCAGACTGATGTAGTGCAAATACCAGTCCTTGGTAGGGCACGGCTATAATACAGTAACATGGTGATGCCACACCAGTGCTGCTCAGCAAATGTGCCACATCGACCATTCTTGTCTTTTGCCTCCAAAAACTGACGGGGGGAAGGTTCACCAAACAGGAGCAAAGAACTTTGATTTTGCCATGAGCACTTGTCTGCTCTTTCACATGATGTAACAAGTTCCAGGTGAACAAGCAAAACGACCCTGTCACTTTGAGATGGAACCACCTCTTCACACTTCCATCACCACAAGCAATTGCCAACTCTTTCTCACATCCAAGAGTGTCCCTTTGAAAAGGGAATAAAAACCTACGGCAGCCTCACGATCCCATTCCTTAGCACTGGGCACCCCAGTACTCCTCAGCACAATGGTAATGGCAGGGGCAGGACCTCAGTGGGTCTGATTCCCTGCAGCATTCCCAGGCTCGCAGGGCTGGAAGAGCTGCTGGAGTCAATGATGCTGTTCCAGAGCACAGTGGGGTCTTGCTGGGTGAATTTCTTCCCTGGGAAACAAAACAGGCAGGGATTTACTCACCTAGTCAGGAGTCCTCACAATTTTTGTGTGAGTAACTGTTCTTGGCAGGGGTGTAAGAGTTGATACTTGTGGCCAGGAGAAATGTATTGTGCTTCTCCTGTGGAGCTGGCTGACTTCTGTTTAGTGGTTTTGTTTGGATGGGTTTTCTTCCTTGGTTTTTTTAATTTGTTTTTCTTTTCTTTTCTTTTCTTTTCTTTTCTTTTCTTTTCTTTTCTTTTCTTTTCTTTTCTTTTCTTTTCT
>JAOEGS010003101.1:26434-38096 GCA_025447755.1 Corythornis vintsioides | reverse complement strand
TATTTTATTTTTAGTAGAGTGAGCTATTAAAGCCCTGGAAAGAGTGATACCAGGAGCTTAGGGCTGCCCTTGGGAGCATGTACCAATTGACCAGTCTGGGGTTATTCACTCTAAATGAACCCTTTAATTTTACAAATGACCCTGTGCATGGGTTAGTTTCCCCATATCACAGAGGGTTCTATTTCATTGTGATTTGTGATTTGTTCCCTCCCAAGGCTGGGCTGGGAAAGCAACAGTCATCGTCTGGGACCCCTTGAGTCATTGCTTGAGACCTCTCAGTCATTGCCTGGGACACCTCCAATCCTTACCTGGGACCCCTCCAATCCTTACCTGTGTCTTTATTCTTCTCCTACCTCAGTCTTTGCCTGGCTTTGTTGCCACCTCTGTTTCTTCCCTCTGAAAAGTCAGCTGAGCTTTGCAGATGTTCCCTGCCTGGGCCCAGGCGTGCCCCACAAGTGGAAGCCATTCAGGCCATGGGGAAAGTGTCAGCTCTTCCACCACTGACTTCGTAGTTTTCAAGAGGAAAGCATCTCCCTTTCAGGAAGGTGGAAAACCAAAACTCTTCTAACTTCAATAGCTCATATACTTTTTATATTGTCCTTTATATTGCCTTCCACCCCCCATTTCTGTGTGTTCACCAGAGCTATTCCTGACAAGGACAGTTCCACGAGGCTGCAGTTACTCTTGACATGGGGGAAACCAGCAGGTGATTCCATGGGTAGCCTGGTCCTCTCCTTGTCTTCCCTGATCCTGTGGGCACTTTATGTGATGGCAGATGATGTCTACAAAAATGAGCAGCCTGGAGGATGTTTAAACCCCTGGGACCTCTGGATGTTTTATGGTGCCCTCTGAAAATGAAAAGCAAGTGAAAAGCAGGTGATTTCAGCAGGTGAAAAGATACCAGGCCTACTCTGACAGCCTTCAGTGGCATCACTTGGCCTATTTTTCTGGTATCAGAAAAGCCATCAAATTAATTTTTGTCTTTCTCAAAGCAGGCCTTGTCATATTGTGTTTATTTCTGTGACACCTGCTTTAAAAATTGCCCCTTTTCTTCTGAAATACTGAAATTACTACTCCACTTCTCTCAAATGGATTTTTCTTTCAATCATAACTGACCAAGAGAGCCTTTCCATGGTTATCTGTTAAATATGTACTACTGCAAACCTGCAGTTTGCCTTTGACAGAGCTATGGGCACCTGACATGTTGCACAGATGTCTGAAACTTCATTTTAGGATGTGTTATGGTGTAAGTAGGAGAAACCTCACTTTGGGAAGGACTCTTTGATCCCAGTGTGTTTTGTTTCCTAGTGCACCCCTACCCTTCTCCCTTTACAAAGTGAGGTTAAATGAGTAATGGGAACAGCAGTCATGGAGGTGGTTTTGTGGAGCTAGGTCAACACCCTCACAGAAGAAACACTTCAGCCTCTTCTGGAACTTGTACAGTCCTGTTGTCATGGTGCCAGTGCACCCAGGAGTGTCATTTCACCTTTGTGCTAAGGGACTTCCCATGTCACAGAAAGCAGCTGAGCCATTCACCCAGAGATGTCCAGGAGCCTGGTGACAAGACAGAGAGACCAATTTTGCAAAGCCAGTGCTAGAGGGAGAGCTGCAGAGCCAGTTGTCATTGGAAGCAGACAGATTCTCCATGGCTCATCTGATCCAACTGAACCCCTGTGCTGCTTTTCCTTCTGCAAATACACCCTTTGTAGGCACTACCACTTGGCTGCCCAAACCATCTGTGCTTTGCTAGTCCTGCCTGTATTTCTGAGATGGATGAAGGGAAATGCACTGGAATGTGTAGCAATGACATTGGAATAGGCTGCCCAGGGAGGGGGTTGAGTCCCCATCTCTGGGGGTGTTTCAGGATCGTTTGGATGTGGGTTTGAGGGACATGGTTTAGGGGTGAACTTTGTAGAGTAGGGTTAATGGTTGGACTTGATGATCCCAAGGGGCTTTTCCAACCTGGATGATTCTGTGATTCTATGAAAGAACAACCTCCTGGAGACAAATGAGTCTCCTTTCCTTTGCTCTCCTGGGCACACTGTGCTCCATAGGCGCAGCAGAAGTGTTGCCCATCATGGATGACACCCAAGGTCACAAAAGGGAGAGGTTTTCCAACATGTGAACAACTACCTCCAGCTGACCTGGGAATTTAGGAGTTGTCTTCATTTATATTTTGCTTTGGTTTTGGAAAAGGTTCACAGAGTCACAGAATGGTAGGGAGGTAGAAGAAAATGGTATGTAGAAGAAAACTTTACCAAAAGAAACTCTACCGAAAGGTTGGAAGGGACTTCTGAAGATCGAGTCCAACCCCCCTACCAGAGCAGGACAGAACTAGAGCAGATCACAGAGAAATGCATCCAGACAGGGCTGGAAAGTCTCCAGAGAAGGAGACTCCACAACCTCTCTGGTGAGCCTGTTCCAGTGCTCTACAACCTTCACAGTACAAAAGTTCTTCCTCATCTTGAGGTGGAACTTCTGTACTTCAGCTTGCATCCATTGCCCCTCATCCTATCTCAAGATGACAAGAGGCTGTACCTGCCTTCCTGACACCCAACCCTCATTGATTCTCCTGAGCTCTCCATTCCCTGAGGTTCTAGGTTTTGGAGTTTGGAGTCCACAGGATAACTTCATGCACTGTTGTCCTTCAGAGAGTCTCTCTTCTTAATAGACAGTTGGAAACATTTAAGCTACAGGGCAGCAGAAAGTGGAGAAAAGGCAGGGGCCCATTGCTGCACGGATGGAAAGGAATGGCAGAGCAGGAGGGAGCCACACGGGTGCCTGGGGCTTGGCATCTCCCACTGGGATGATAACTTGCCTGGAACCCAGGCAATGAGTCTTCCATCAGCCTTTAATATCCACGAGATCTATTCAAACAGCTGTTTCCTGCCAGGGAAAGATGTTTGTGGCTTCCAAGGAAGGATGAATCATCCTTCCTTTCCATTCTTCTGGGTAAACAGGCTAATAACGTTAGGAAGGCACCAAATGTCTTTGGTGCTTGCAGAGATTTTCCTGCTTTTTTTAACAAAGGGAGGGAAACCAACTCTTAAACGTGGTTCATCTTTTCCTAAGATTTTTTTTTTTTCTTTTTAAACGTGGAACCTGAAATCACATTTCCCAAATGCTGTATTGATGGAAGGAAAGGTCATTTCTTTGCTAGAAATATTCCTTTTTATTGCTGACAGAAGAGTAGATGGGCTCACATATCAATAAAAGTGAGGGATGGTAAGTGTGATGTGGGAGCAGAATTCAATAAAGTTTTATTGTATCACAAGTGGACTGAAGTGCAGTTAAAAACCTGAAATGAAGGCTCACAATATCTGCTCCACCAGACCTGAGGGGCAGTGAATAGACAGATAATTGAATAATGACATTTTTAAGAGAATACAAGCACTAGAAACCAAACTGGTATTTTCATTGCTCCAAGATTGCTGGTGGAATGGGAAAGACAGGGAGAAGTTGGGAGAAAATTGAAATCTGAAAACAATGTAATGAGACCACTTTTCCCAAGAATAGCATTCTTAATTATTTCTGAAGTGCTGTAAGACCATTCATTACGTGGCTTCCAGGCTTGCCCTTTGTGCATTTCCCTACTGGATGAGAAGCCAGTGTTTGCCCACCGAGAGCAGTGCTGTGTTTTCTTTGTTAAACTTGCAGTTTCTCCAATTTTATTTCACTCAGGGTTTTTGTTTTGCTTTGCTATTATTTTTTTTTCCTTTACACAAGAGAACTTAGTCCCCTGGGGCCAACCGGTGGCAATTTTCAAACATCCCCAAGGGGTTCAACTCAACTGTTGATGCCTAGGTCAGTGCTGAGTGAATTCCTCCCTGGAGCCAGGTGTCCTCTGGGATATTTAGTTAAATATATTATTTGAGTGCAGGGGCTAGGAACAGGAATTAAAACCCAAACAAATAACAAGCAATGAACCAACCAAAAAAAAACAAAACAAAACAACAGCCACCCCCACCAGACCTAACTACCCATTATGATTATTTCTGAGCAAAGAATCTTTACTTTGTATCCTGCTGACAAATTGCATTTCTTCCAAGGCATACAATTTCCTGGTCATTGCATCCAAAAAAACCCACCCTTTTTTGTATTCATTGAAACTCCCACTTTGCTTGTTGATTCTTTATCCACAGAGGCAGAAACAAAGAATGTGTTATTTCCCCTATCAGGCTCCTTTCACTGTGTGCTCAGAAGGTTACCTGCCCAACAGCCAGTTGTAGAGCACCCTTAGTTAAAATAACCTGATATCCCAGGTCTTTGGGAACCTGGAGGCTGAGTTATCTGTGTAGATGTGTGAAGTGTTCAAGGAGGGGAGGAAAACTGTGTGCTGAAACCTAGAACCATAGAATGGCAGGGGTGGGAGGCAGCTCTGGAGATCAGAGTCCAACCGCCTGCTAGAGAAGGGTCACCCAGAACAGCCCACTCAGGAACAAATCTAGGTGGGGTTGGAAAGTCTCCAGAGAAGGAGACTCCACAGCCTCCCTGGGCAGCCTGGGCCAGGCTCTGGCACCCTCACAGGGAAGAATTTTCTCCTCCTGTTGGGGTGGAACTCCCTGGGTCCCAGTTTGTGCCCATTTCCCCTCATCCCATCCCAGGACATCACTGACAAGAGACTGACCCCTTCTAGGGGCTGAAGTCAAGATAGACACATCCACAACTCTCCCTGCATCTGCCCATTCAGTCAGATATTACTTCCCTTTAGTAAATCTATGCTGGCTTCTCTTAATAACTTTAATTTCTTTCATGTGCTGAGATATGACCCCCAGAAGGAGCTGTTCCATCACCTTTCCAGGGATGGAGGTGAGGATGACTGGTCTATTATTACCAGGGTCCTCCTTCTTAACTGCGGGCAAAGAAAGGTATTGAAAACTTGAAAGTAGCCTGTAGCCTGAGATGAGGGGAAAAAGCATATTTTTGTGAGACACCATGAAATACATAACGTGGTTCATGTTTGAATCCAAGATGAGTTTGGTTGCAATTAAAGGAACGAGGTGATTCCAAGTGCACATGCCCATCATGCACACGTTTAAAAGACTGCTCTCAGCAGAAGCACTATGGGTCTTCTTGTGAGAAGTTGGATAAATGTGAGGCAACCTCCATGGTATGAAGGCCACCACTGCCTACTCCATCTACAGCTTCCAGCATGCTCCTGTGAAAGCTAATTCCTGCTGACTCCTGTCATTGGGGTCCTTTCCTCTAGGTTGTGGGACACTTCATGTCATCCCCTTGTGCCAGTATCAACCCTTGTGTGAAAAATAATCTTTTCTCTCTTTGGAGTGTTTAGCTGATCACATCCCAGAGTATCTCACCAGTCCCTGGTCCCATGTGTCTCTTTTCACTGATGCTTTTGGCCTTTACACCCTGTGGTGACTCTGAGAAACATGTCTCTGTGCAGTAGGTTCTCCTCTTTTGTACCTTTGAGTCACCATGCCACCTCCATCAGAAAAGCGTCCACAGTGCTTCAGCCTAATTGTGTGAGATCTGGAATGCTGCAGGGGAAGAGCTGGAGCCTATTGGAGCCTGGGGACCTGTGAACATTCAGATGGCCATGGGGTGTTTTAGTGCAGATTTGTTCTCAAAGTCACTAAGGACATCATCTGATGGACGGGTATTAATACCACTTAAAATCACTTGGTAGATTACCAGCTGAGCAGGTTGGTATGGAAGAGTCATTGCAGTGAGTAATTGTAATTTCAGTCATATGAATGTCTGAGAGTCACTTCGCTGCCCATCGTATTTTAAAGCTGCACTCCTAATTAATCATGGAAGTGAGGTCAGCCTTCAAATGAGATCTGACATTTAAACTGGACAGCTACAAGCTTTGTAGGTGCTGAAGGTCTTGCACTCCAGCACAGGGAAAATCAACGTGTTACAGGAGGTGGCAAGGGAGAGTTAAATTTGCTAATTAATTGAAGGTAAACAGAAGGATGTCCCACACCTCTGGAAATCCTTTTTTTCTTGGTTCTATTATAAAACTTCCATTACCTCCAGAGTTTTCACTTTCACTCTGAAGAAAAATAATTTTCTTTTGCAACATTACCAAATGGCTTTTTTAACAAGGCAAAGCCAGCATGTGGTGATCTGCAGCAGGCTCTCCTGACAGCCACCTGAGTGACACCTGGCTTGGGTGACACAAGGTACAAATGAAACTCCTCTGTTTGGATTGCTGAGTCTTAGGGTGTCAAAGGTATATTATTATTATTTATTATAATTATTATTATTGTCAGGTTTCCCAGGGAGGTGGCTGAGGCCCCATCCCTGGAGACATTCCAGGTGGGGCTTGAGGAGGCTCTGAGCAAGCTTCTCTAGTTGCAGATGTCCTGGCTCTCAGCAGGGGGGTTGGACTGGATGAGCTCTGGAGCTCCCTTTCACCTAGACATTTCTATTATTATTATTACTATTATTATTTTGAGGCACAATCAAAACTTCCTTTTCCATTCGTTTGGAAAACAATAATCTTTTGGAGCTGTTGGACACACTGAACGTAGATTAATGTGTCCAAATGACACAACTCTCCAGGTGGGAAAGTTTGGAGATTCTGGTGACAGCTGTAATTAAGGCAGAGATTAGTTTTTTCGCTTCCAATCAACACTTAAGTAGGTGGAAAGTTAAATGGGAACTGTTGACAAGTTGGCAAGAGTAAAATTCGCAGGCTGAAGGGAATGTCGGGGGGCATGGACAGCAGGACAGTCACTTAATGCTGATGTGGTTTGTTGGGGTTTTTTTACAGTTCAGAGAAGGTTTTCTTTTCTTTTTCTTCTTTCTTTTTCTATTCTTTTTTTCTCCTCTTCTTTTTCTTCTTTTCTTTTTCTCCTTTTTTCTCCTCTTTTTCTTTTCTTATCTTTTTATCCTATTTTTCTTTTTCTCTTGTATTCTTTTTCTCCTCTTTTTTCTCTTTTCGTTTTCTCATCTTCTTTTATTTTATTCTTACCTTTTTTCCTTTTTTCTTTTTTCTTTTTTCTTTTGTCCCTTTCTTCTCCTTTTTTCTTTCTTTCTTTCTTTCTTTCTTTCTTTCTTTCTTTCTTTCTTTCTTTCTTTCTTTCTTTCTGTGGCACATCAAGAGTCACTACATTCACATCTCTATCCCCACTGTCACCTCACAGTTTGCAGTATGGAGAGCCAGGCTGTAAGAAAGTCAGTGACTTTCACATAGATATGTTATGTGTTTCTCACATTTTATGTTTTTCTTGATGTAGAACCCTCTAAGTTCTCCCTAGGGCCTCTATAATTGGTTTATTTTGGAAGCTGAAGGTGGAAAACTGTGATGAGTAGTGTAACTTATCTCATTTTATGAAGATTATGCATATCAGGGAGTAACTCGATTGCTTCTGTGCACCATTTATTCCTTCCCAGTCTTGTCCCACGGCTCCTGAATTTTTAGTGAGAAAGTGGATATTATTGGTTTGGGTTTAACTATGTAAATTAAAAGTTGCTTAAAATCTTTCAGTCTGTTGCCTGAAAGCCTTTGGCCTTGGAGTCTGAATCAAAGGTCATTAAAGCAGAGGGAAACTTTCAGTGTTGGCAAACTTTGAGCTGGATTCCTGGTAACCTGAGGCAACATAAAGTCATTATTTTTTTGTGGGAAATTTGTCTTTGTTGTACCCATTTCAATCACAGTAAATAACTGATATTGTCACAACTAAAAAGAAAATTGTAGCCAGTACTGGGCAGGAAGAGGGATGGAGTTCCAGTGAATTCCTCTATATATTAATAAGCTACAGTCCTCCCACCTCAACAGCTGGTGGTTCCATATCCAAATGGCAGAGCATCTTTCTGAAGTCTGAAATGCCTCTGTGTTTGCTCAACAAAGGTGTGGACAAATCAGCCTGACCCTTGCAAACCTGCTTCTCCGGAGCACCAATGGAAAGAAACCATTTGCTTTAGGTCATTTGTCCCAAGCCATGTTTCTCCTCTCTTTGTGACAGGTCTGCTACTAGAGATTTGCCACCAATTTGCTGTATAAACACAGCCACAAACTTCCCAATAGTCTCTGAACAAGTCTGTCATCATGAAGAGGAGTCTTTAATAACCTATTGCCTAAACAGCCCTGTTATGCCAAGCCCCCTCTGGAGACATTGATATGGATTTCATACGTTTTGTAACAGATCTTCATGGAGATAAGATTTATATTTCCACATTTTATTCCTATTATCCTTTCATTTCTCTCACAAGAAGTACTGCAAAGGTTTCTTTCATTGGTGCAAGCAGTGTAAAGAGATTAAGACCATCCTTGCCAGGTGCTATTATAAATCCACAAAAGAAATGAAATACATTTATTGGTTTTTATTTGAGCCAATGGGGAGAACAGAATATGTGTATCTAGTGGTTAAGTTGAGGATTGAAGTTCATTTCTTCTAGCACTCAAGGGAGGATGAAGGAGGGGGAAATTGGAGTGTATTAAGGCAAATCCCTTTAGTGCATAAAAATACGAAAACATATCTTTCCAGATCTAAAAATACAACTTCGGTGAGTTTCTTTATATTAAAAGGGCTCCCAGGAAGAGAGCCAAATGCATCTGAATGTATTACTTTTTTACTCATTTCCTCCACTTTCCTTGCTAACAACATTTCCAGTCGACTTTTAATAACAATCTAGGCCTGCACAAAACCACAGTAGTTGTTTATACCTCGAACTCTGGCAAAGGAGACAGGAACAGACTGGGTAGTAGCATTTGCTTCTGGTTAGTTTCTGTCTCTGCTTCCAAGAGGAATTAAATGGGAGGAGAATTTGTGGTAAGCTAAGGCAAAGGGCATCCTTTTGAAAAAAGAAAAACCCAAATAAGTAATAATATTATTATAAAAATAACTAAATAAACAAACAAAATAAATAATAAAAACGATCAACTTATGCCTACTGATTTCCTACCTCAAACCTCACCAAAAGAATTGACACAGTATGTCATTTACCCAGGTTGACTGTCAGGATCTGCAGCAATGTTCTGAAGGGGGTTTTGGGGTGTGTCTGTCTTTGGGGAGGGGGCTGAACACCAATGCATATTAGAAAAGGTTTTTCAAATTGATTTCCTAGATGAATGTATTGCTGAGGGTCTAAACTAATCTCCTCCTCTGTATTGCTGAGGGTCTAAACTAATCTTCTCCTCCAAAGTCTTTTTCCCTTCCATGGGTAGCTTAAATATGTCTAATGGAGTTTTAAAAAATGCCTTAATCTCATTTATCTTTAATTTCTCTGTTCCGCTCGACAGGCCCACATAAAAGGATTTGCACTGGGTATTTATCCCTTCCAATATCAAAAGCAAATTCCTTTCCAGATCTCAATTTTCACTGATAATCCTCTGAGATATATAATTTTAATTTACCTTGCAGATGACATCTACCTGGTTTCTCTTTCTGCTTTTCTCAAGGTATTACCCAGCTACACTTCATTTAACTCTGCTGGGGGTTTTCCCCCCCTCTCTCATGTGTGGTGAATGGTATCTGAGTGAAACTATTGTTCTGTGCTGAGGAGCAGACACCAGTTCAGCAGAGGCTGGGGCTGGGCCATGGCTGTGGGATCCAGCAGAGTCCTTTCTTTTTTATCCCAGGAGAGGCAGCATCACCTGCCTTTGTCATTTTTTTTTTTTTGCTTTAAAAATTAACAATAGCCTGTTTTTCACTTCAAGCTCTTGCAGAGGCTTGTGGAACCACACAGATGCACACTCAGCCACCTGAAAACTTCCAGACTTCACCCGATCAGATCTGCAGCAGAATGGTTCTGAACAGCCTGGGAGCTGTGGGACTGGGAAATGGGGCCATTATATCCCAGTGCCCAAGGCCAGCTGACCTCAGTGGCTGTATGTGACATACTGTGGAGTTATTATTCCTGTGTTACTGTTCAAAGCAGCAGATCCTGCAACTAGGGCTGTTCTGAATGTGACTTGGAAACTGCAGGACCAGGTTCCTGCAGGAAAACTGAAGGATGGGGGAATGTAAAGCTACAGGGTGATGAAGGGGCTGGAACATCTCTCTGGTGAGGAAAGATTGAGAGCCCTGGTCAGCCTGGAGAAGAGCAGCCTGAGAGGGGAGCTGATGGATGGTGACAAATCTCTGCTGGGTGGGGGTCCAGCAGAAGGGGTCAGGCTCTTGGAAGTTGTGCCCTGGGATAAGATGAGGGGCAGTGGGCACAAACTGGAACATGGGAAGTTCCACCTCAACAGGAGGAGAAACTTCTTCCCTGTGACGGTACCAGAGCCTGGCACAGGCTGCCCAGGGAGCTTCTGGAGTCTCCTGCTCTGGAGACTTTCCAACATCACCTGGATCTGTTCCTGTGTGGGCTGTCCTACGTGACCCTGCTCTGGTAGGGAGTTGGACTCCATGATCACCAGAGGTCCCTTCCAAACCCTGCTATCATTCCGTGATTCTTAAGTCCACAGAGTAAATATAAGCTCGGGTTTTAAATTTTTACCCTAAGAAGAAGAAAAACCAGGAAACGGCGCATAGGTGCTGTTAGAGAGATTTGTCATTGGTAAGCCTTTGTACAAAACATGGGCATTGTAAGATAAATGGTGCTGATATTCCATCCTCACGTGGGAGAGCAGAAAGGAGTGGCCAGTGGCTCTCTTTGGTATAAAATTACACTCTATCACTACTGGTAATTGTTTCCTTATCATAGGCAGAAGTTAGTCGTGTTTCAAGTATAATTGCATTTGTGCCTTGCTGCTGCTTTGGGTATTTGCGCTCAGGTTGGCAGTGCCTGGAAAAGGAAAGACTGTTTGTTAGAGCTGGCAATACAGAGGCATCAGCCATTACAGTGCAGTAAGGAAAATATCATGGTATCATAGAATAGCAGGGTTTGGAAGTGACCTCTGGAGATCAGAGTCCAACCGCCTGCTAGAGAAGGGTCACCCAGAACAGCCCACTCAGGAACAAATCTAGGTGGGGTTGGAAAGTCTCCAGAGAAGGAGACTCCACAGCCTCCCTGGGCAGCCTGGGACAGGCTCTGGCACCCTCACAGGGAAGAATTTTCTCCTCCTGTTGAGGTGGAACTCCCTGGGTTCCAGTTTGTGCCCATTTCCCCTCATTCCATCCCAGGGCACCACTGACAAGAGCTGTGGTGGTAATGAGTCCTGACACAAGTCTGGGGTGGTGAGGTGGTTGTGCTGGGAGTGCCTGTGGTACATATGGGCACAGGCATTGGCTTTGGTACAGGAGAGGAGATGCAGAGGCTTGAGCTGCAACACAAGGATAAAGTTACCACAGGAATAGTTGTATGAGGCACAATTCCACCCCCAGTTTTTCCTCATTGAGACTGCTGGGACACTTCCACCTGGGCATGTACTTAGCTGCTTGATGAATGCCAGCTTGCATTTTATATAAGTTGCATACAAATAGCAGGAGCCTAATTGGAGGGTCACTTTATGTGCTGAGGCTGGGTTTTTCAGGAAGGAACAAATGGACCTTTGTCCATGTAAGAGTGTGAGTGAGAAGAGTCCATGGAAGAGTGAGAGTGTGCCATGGAGGTTTTCAGTGAAGTCAATAATTAAATATATTCCAGATGACTCTGGTGGGGAATGATACTGGCAATTATCATAAAAGTGACAAATCTACATTCCCTGGCTGGTACTTTGAAACAAAAAGTCAGTGTTTCAAAATAGAACCTACTAAGTCTATATCCTGGTTCAAATGTTATGTTGAAGTTAAATTAATGTTTTAAGATT
>JAOEGS010003099.1:25141-43552 GCA_025447755.1 Corythornis vintsioides | reverse complement strand
ATCCTGCTCTGGCAGGGGGGTTGGACTAGATGATCTTCTAGGTCCCTTCCAACCCCTAATATCTATGAATCTATGACACCAAACTGGGAGGAGTGGCTGACACAGCAGCAGGCTGTGCTGCCACCCAGAGAGACCTGGACAGACTGGAGAGCTAGGCAGGGAGGAATTAATGCAATTTAACAAGAGCAAGTGTAAGGTGCTTCATCTGAAGAAGAACAACCCCATGTATCGTACCGGCTGGGGGCTGATCTATGGGAGAGCAGCTCTGGAGAAAGAGACCTGGTTTTCTTGGTGGACAGGAGGATGACCATGAGCCAACAATGCACCCTTGTGGCCAGGAGGGCCAATAGCATCCTGTGATGCATTAGGAGGAGTGTGGCCAGCACGTCAAAGGAGGTTCTTCTCTCCCTCTACTCTGTATTGGTGAGGCCCCACCTGGAATACTGCGTCCAGTTTTGGGCACCCCAGTTCAAGAAAGACAGAGAACTACTGGAGAGAGTCCAGCACAGAGCCACTAAGATGATGAAGGGAGTGGAGCATCTCCCTGCTGAGGAGAGGCTGAGAGAGCTGGGGTTGTTTAGCCTGGAGGAGACTGAGGGGGGACCTCATCAATGTCTATAAATATGTTAAAGGTGAGTGTAGGGAGGATGGAGCCAGACTCTTCTCAGTGTCATCCAATGACAGAACAAGAGGCAATGGGAGCAAGCTGGAGCACAAGAGGTTTAGGGTCAACACAAGGAAAAACCTTTTCACAATGAGGGTGAAAGAATTCTAGAATGGGCTGCCCAGGGAGGTTGTGGAGTCTTCATCACTGGAGACACTTAATACCCGCCTGGATCTGTTCCTGGGTGACTTGGTCTAGGTGATCCTGCTCTAGTAGGGGGGTTGGACTAGATGATCTTCTAGGTCCCTTCCAACACTTAACATTCTGTGATTCTGTGATTCAGTGAACTGTCTCCAGCCTTCTCTCCGCAGGAGAGGCCTTTCCCCCCTCCCCCTCATATCTTATTTAAAGCTCTATCAATGAGACCAGACAATTCACGTGACAGAATCCTCCTTACCCTATGAGAGAAATCTGCCCCATCTGATGCCAGCAGACCAGGTGTCATATGAACCTCCCCATGATCAAAAAAAACAAAATTCCAACAGTGGCACCAGTCTCTCAGCCATGTGTTAATGACATTTATTTTCCACCCCTTGTCTGTATTTTTCCCCACTACTTGAGGGATTGATGAAAGAACTACCTGTGCTCCTGAACCTTCAACCAATCTCCCTAGCGCCCTGAAATCCTTCCTGATTGTATTTAGGCTACTCTCAGAAATCTCATCATAACCCACCTGAAAAACTATTAAAGGATAATAATCAGAGGGGTGTAACAGATAAAGCATTTTCTTTTTAATGTTCTTAATCTGAGCCCCAGGGAGGTGTCCTAGTTTGGACAGGTATTATCTTAAATTTTATAAAATGTGAGACCCAGGGCTTATAAGGAGACAATAATTTATTAAACTATAAATATATATATATATGGAAAGAGAGAGTGGTATTTGTTATAGAATGCAAAACCAAACAACAACAAAATGTATAATCAGTAGAATGCAAAACTAAACAACAACAAAATGTATAATCAGTAAACTTTGAAACAGCAGACTATATAACAGACACAGATGGCCACCCTTCCCTCTGACAACCAGCAGGGGCCACTGGAATACATTGATGAACAGGGAGGGGGCAGGGTGAGGGAAAGAATGCAACAGGAGTGACTTGAAAGGAAAAATCCCCGCTCCTATTTTTTTAAGAAGAAACAGGGTCTCAGGGGATCAAAGTGTCAGACGAACCCACAAAATACGCAGCTGGGAGAGGTGCTCCAGGAAAACCTGGTGCTGAAGAGCTGATCAGAGATAATCCAGTCTGGAAGAGAGAACTAGCTGGAGAAAACAGATTCATTTCTCCCAAGTCCACGCCGAAGAGAGACCGAGCCTTCTGGAAACTACTCCTCTTCCATTTTTTTTGTCTGTGTGCATGTCCAGGCTTGTCCCATGTCCCGTCCGTCCCCCTCCCCCCTCCCACAACTTGGCCCGGCCCTGCTCCCACAGGCAGGGAAAAAAAGTGATTTGTTTTTTTTAAAGAGAATTGCTACCCCTTGATAGGAGGCAGCAGACTTCCCTGTGTGCTGGGTGGGGTCTGCAGATTGGGCCCTCCGTTTCCTTCAATAGAGAGGCTACCACTAAAAGAACCCTCCTTTTCTTCCTCGTTGAGGAAGTTGTGAGGCTGAGGGACAGGCTATGGGTGAGTTGCTAGATAGGTCTTAATCAGAAGGGGCATCAAATTCCAGTGGTCCATACCCCTTGAGTGAGGGCAAACCTGCCCACCCCCACAATGTGGGACATGCCTCCAAGCCTCCCCCTCCACCACTCCCTCACACTCCCACTGGTTATAAGAAGACTGACTGTCTTCCAAGAGGGCCTCATATCTGTTTTTCAGAGGCATCTGAGGAATAGAAACAGGCAAGGGAGGTTGCTCTCCTTCTATCATGCCCATGAACTTGCCTCCACTCAGAACTCCCTTTGGGGTTCTGTTATTCATTTGAGAGAGGCAAGACACAGGGGCCCCTTGATCCTGGGTGTTACCTGTCTGCTGGTTGGAGCACAGAGCATAGCTCCAGCAGTCAATCTTAATTTCACACTCCCTGATACTCCTGAGTCTTTCCACTTCAGCTTGAAGCGTCAAAACATCATCTTCAAGCTGGGCTGCTTGGCTGAGCAGCTCATCTACCTGCTCACACTGCACACAGCCATTGGAGTTGCCCTCTGAGGCCATCAACAGGCTGTAGCACTCTGCAGCCTGGCATCTGCACCCCCACATCCTTTTGAGCAGAATCTATCTGAATTCCCACATCGACTTTGATCGAAGACAGAACCATGGCCTTCTTATGCCGAGTGGACACCATATTGACCAGGCAGCAGCAAGTTTAACTGGATGGGCTTTTTGTTTTCATGGTTTGTTTGTTTGTTGGGTTTGGTTTTTTTTTCTCCCTCTTATCTTTCCTTCTCATGCAGCAACAATGCAGGCTGGGCAGAGGCTGCTTTCTCGCTGCACGCTAAGTGAGGGGCGCTTCTGGCTTCACCACATTTATATGTCTGCAGCCACCACCTGCACAACATGTTATATACACAACCTGCTTTACTTGCTCCAGCCTGGGCCCAGCTCCAAAAGCAAAATCCTCCAACCAATGCTCCCCTCAGAAAGGTAGCACTGAATTCTTCTGCTGGTTCTCACCTTCCCTTGGCAGCCCTTTCAAATCTAGGGCTGCCACCTTGGCTTTAGCCTGCACAGCACATTATATACACAGGCTGGTTTACAGAGTCTCAACTGAGTCCAGCTCCAAAGCCCAAACTATGCAGCCATTGTTCCCCCAATAAAGCTGCTTGCCTCAAATTCTCTTTCCTTCCCTTACATCCTTTTCACAGCTCCAAGAATCCTGGAGCTGCCACCTTTGCTTTAGACCACATAACTTGTTGTATTTTCATAAAGTTCTATTGTCTCTAGCAAAAAGCCAATATCCAAAATTAAAACCATCCAGTGATTGCTTCCCCAGAAAAGGTGCTATTCTTTTTTGCCTCCTATCCCATTTCACCACCCACCCCACCCGCTATTTAGCCATACCTGTTATTAAAAAATTTAAAAAAAAATAATCTGTCAAACAGGACATTTTTACTAGGCCATTTAAAAGTCTTATTTTCGACTGAAATTTCACAGTTGTCTAGAGGATACAGTAATTTAGGCAATTTATTAAGTCACAGAAAACATAGCTTCTAAAGGGGGGGAAATGAGCTGTATATAGTAAGTGGTTTTGTGCATTTAATTATTTTAACCAATAATATTTTCCGTATAATTTCAAGACAATGGTTTGAATAAGTTAATAGGTTCTGCTAATGTAATCACAGTTTAAGAATTAAAATTGTCTATCTCACTGGGACCCAGTAATGCATTAAATGGAACAGCCTATTGTAGACTAAAATGATTTCAGTTTAAATTGTTACTTGTAATATAGGAATATCAAGTATTCAATTGCTAAAAATTTAGATACTGCTACAGGAAAATTTAGTCTTGGAAGATGAAAGAAAAAAATTAATACAAAACCAGGCTGATTTTAGTGTTTGCCATTTTCAGTTTTGCCTTTATATTAGGTAAGGAAAAATCCTTTACTTATTGCTTCTATTTGCATGTGTCCAAAAATAATTCAGTATTTCAGATGTATCTCTTTTTTTTTCTTGTTCATGTTTTTCAGATGCTTTTTATTTTAAAGACAAATTACATGGACATTACGATAGAAAACAAAAACAAACCTACAAGACAACTTGCAAGTGCTTATGGGGAAAGAAATGCTGATTTCCCTTTACAGTCTTTTTCATTATGTCATCTATGTGTATGATGTATATGATTACATTAATTTCCAAATAAGCTGCATCAATAGAAAAGCTTAGGAGGACGATAATCAGTTGCTGGTTTAATGATACTTTATTTTCACATTCAGACAGCTGTACAATTTCTATAAATAGATGTAGTACTATAATATTTGCATCATATCCTCACCTTTAACTAATGTATTCCATTCAAAATGGTAGATATTCTGACTAAGCCAAAACTGGGTTATTTCTGTGTGCATTTACTCAGAATTCTATGTCAAAACATACAATATACCAGTTTGCATCAGAGTATTTTTTCCAGGTATTTTACATGTAACGTTGTTTTCTCTAGACAGTTTCTCCTTCGAGCATCCTAAGAGCTTTCCAAACAAGTGCAGTACAGTTCAAGAACAAAAACACAATGTATTCATATTCGGCCTACGTAAAAAAAGGAATGTAATGGATAGTTTTAACTGTGGGAGTTTCATTATACATTAGTACAGCATTTGTAAGATTCCTTTAGGTACAAGTACAGATTGAAAAAAACCCAGTAGTTTAAAAAAATGGGGACTGCATAATCCTTTCAGCTTCTTTACATGTTCTGCAGATTGCTATAGAAATATGCTGTGAATAGTAACTAACCCAAAAATACATGGGTTTGCCCTGTGAATCTGCCAATAACGTTTCCAAATTTTACCTTTTCTTATTAACTTTCTAATCCCTGTGATTAAGTGCTCTAAGTAGTGCTTAAATCTAATGTTGGGACACCTATAAATGATACCTAAACTCCCATTTGAAAAGCTACACAATCTGTGAGGTGTCAGGGGTTTTCACAAGCTACTGCCTTCAAAGTTTCTCTCTCCACTTCTTTTTCCACTTAAGAAGCAGTCATCTCCACAGATAGACCAAACAGCCAAACTTCCAATTGTCACATGATTTTAAGACTACAGTAACTCTTCATCTCTACCAAAAGGTTCTGAAGAGCAATGTGATAAGAACTCATGTAGGTGGGGAAAAACAAGTAACACAGAAGGAAACAACAAATCCACTACATTTAAACAACATGCAGGACCAGACTGCTTCCACTGTGCGCATACCAGGCAATCCTAAAGCAGAAGCCTGCAGTTGTAAAGTGATTCAGCTGTAACAAGTCCCACTAGAAACAAACAAAAAAACCCAACTAAATTAATATGTTAGCAATCTTTAAAAAAAAACAAATTCCAAAGGAATGGCCAGAGTAGGTCACACACAACTGGATGCTGATGCTCAAAACTGTCTGATTAAAAGCTCATATAAAAAACTCCACTAAAGATGAATTCAGAAGGAGACTGAACAGGGAAGTCTTAGGTTTTCCTATGGGGAAAGAAGACAGTAAAGTGAGCTCCAGTAACTGCAGTAAAAATGGGAGTACTGCACGTCATTGTGCCAAAGGGTAGATCAACGCAATGTTGCAATCAACTGGAAACTGGTCGAGGTGGTTTTGTTTTGTTTTCTGCCTCTTTTCCACGAATGGCAGCCACATAAGAGAAGAGACACAGCACGGAGTAGCAGATCTCATGAGCCTACAACAATTTAGAAAAGGAGATAATGAAATTCAGATAACTTAGTGTTTTACAAAATACCCTGAACATTTTGAATTTTGCTGTATGTCTTCCTTCATGGGATGACTACTCCGGCTACAGACAAAACCAGGAAAGTGTCCCATACTACCTTCTAACTAAGCTGGATAGAGAAGAAAAGCCTCATAACAAAAAAATTCATTTGGGATAAAAAAAAAAATTAGTTGGCCGATAGTACAATTCTAATCACTTTTAGGGAAGTTGGCTAGCTGACTTCATATTTGCTTTTGGTCTGTTGCATGAAGTTAGAAGAAATTTCCTGTGAGGGGTTGAATGAGAAAACTAAAAAGACAAACTAAACATCCACTACCGTACCTGGACTCATGAGATGCTGGGATTCTTCCTTATTCAGAACTACCTTTTCAAGCTCGAAAATACAAGGATTTTTAACCAACACTAGTGAATCTATGGATAATTCAAGCCTTTTTTTAAAAATTAATAAATGCCCACAACTCAGCATTGTATGTTTCACATGGAAAGTGCCAAGAAATTTTATCACTACCTTAATGCAGAGGGTTTCACATAACATTAGCAGGATTTACAATTACTGCTTTTAACTGATTGTGTGTTCTTTAATAGAAAATCCTCTATGAGCATGTGAATGGCAGCAAAACTCAGTGAAGGTAAGACTTTTTTTATATCCTAGTTCTGCTATCAGCTATTCTGGTGATCTTAGAAGCTCTTATCCTGTAAGCTGACATCTATCTATCTTTGCAAAAGTATAAATAAGCATTACAAAGTGTTTTGTTGTATTACAGTGCAAGTTAAAATACTTGTGTAAAATATAATTTTCATTAAACTGTCTTTTCTTATTAAAAGATATATCTATCTGCTTCTTAAATTACATCTCTTATAAGCATTTTTTTAAACATTTATAGCTTCAAATAGTTTTTCTGTCAAAGAACTGTTTCCACACAATCACCAAATATACATGCTGCCCTTCAAACTTCAAATCACTAAAGGAATTTAAGCTCTAATTATAGTATTTTCCTTCTATTTCTTCCTCACAGAAGCATATACGCCTAATCATTGAACTGTTATGTGTACAAGTGCTAATTATAATTAACTGCTGGTGTTCAAAGATGTTATAATAACTGAATGCTAAAGCACAGCAATAACTCACCTATATAACAGGAATCAATACACTGTTCCCACTGTTCTCACTACTCACTTTCATGAGAAAATGTGAATTTTTCATAAATTCATTTAGCAATCATTTTATGCCCAGGAATTACTCTCCCCTTCTACCTGTTTTGTGGATAAAGGACTGTGTTCTGCACTGCTTTAACAGTTATACTAGCTTTTATTGTCCTAAAGTTGATGCCAAACCAGCTACCTTGCATCTTTATCTGTCTAAACAAGAGATCACCCTTTCTGCACTATATGTGACTTCCTCTGGTTTCATAGAAACAACAATTATCAAGTTTTGTTGTCTTCCCTTAAGGAAAACTACAATAGAAAAGCAGCTGTTGTTTCACTGCACTACTAGCATTGCAAATCCTGTAATCTCAACGAATTTCTTTTTGCCATGTGAAAATGTAAAGATATATCCTCTAAAGAACTACCAGAAGGCATCACAGTTGACTCACCATTGGCGTCTTGTACTTGTGGATCACCACTTCTTTAGTTTCAGGAACTAAAACCGGACGGGCAAGAGACAAAACAAAAAGTTCAAAAAACGAGAGGAAAAGGGGAAAGAAACAGCACAGTGTTCCCATAGGAAAGGGAAAGGATAAACAGACAGCAGGCGCAGATACAAGGCACACACCTCACTATCCCTCCATTCTAGATGCTCTTCCTTCTCTTCCTTTACATTACATATATCCTTGAAGATACTGGTAGTGTCCTAACTAATTACTCAGGCTGGCAGAATTTTTTCACTGCCTCTCTTTGGAAAACTATAGCAGACAGATATTTGATAGTTCTTAGAGACTCTGGGTTTTCTTACCATACTACTTATTCCTGCTAGACAGCAAAACTAATGACAAAATATGCCTAATGTCTACTAAAATAAACCAAGAATTCCATATGAATTTGTCAGTATGTGACTCCCAAATATTTTATCCTTTGTGTTTGAATCCTTCTCTGATGAATAACATGTCTCAAAAGAATTGTTGGACATTCTGTAGAAAGCTAATGAAATCCAGAAAAACTAACAGAACCAAGGGAGAAATGAACTAGAAGACTGTTTCCCAGCTCTATTTCAAATTTCTCAAGACATTCTTTCTCCTGTCTAGGATGTACGTGATGGTATTTTATTTGACATACTCAGTGAAAACATTCATTGCTTTTAAACAAGTTGCTTTAAATAAAATAATTATTTCAGTTACACGTATTCTTAAAATACCAGGCTTGTTGATTTCTAGAAGACTTTATATATAAAGAGGATTGGGGAATGGATGCAAAAAAAAAAAAAAAAAAAAATCCAGAGATTTTTATCTTGCTCCCTCACACTGCCTTACACTAAAAGAAAAGAAACAGCTATGATACAGCTGATGAAAATTAAAAAAAACAATCCATAACCATCCCACTAGTGTGTATTGCATCTGAATTGTGCCTTTAACCCCCACTTGATCTATAAATACTATTGTGTCACTGAAAATCACCAGGAAAGAACAAAGACCCCACTAAGAACATACACATGGCAAATTCAAAATGTTAAGATCAGTGGAATACCAAGACAAACTCTGAATACTTCTGTTTCCAAAACAGCTGAAATTTGCCATGGAATTTCTGTGTCACAACAAAAAAAATCAGAAGCAGCCATACAGAAATTATGCAAAACCAAATAATACCAGGTTCATAGAGTAGGAATGGTAAATAATTTATTACACATAGTACTAGTAACAAGAAAAGAAAGAGAGGCAGACGAGTTCAGTATGAGTAACTAGGAAAATTCCACAACAAAACCTATCCATGCAGATGTCATCTTTTCAACTATGATATGATGTGGCTAAACACTGGAGGGAGACAGATCACACTCTAATTGGCCATAAGCAGGCAGTGCAGACTGGGTTTAAGAAAGTACTCTAAATATAAACTAGTGCCTATGAATTCTGTATGTCATGGGATTGTCATTCTTGAAAAGAAAATCTTTTGGATAGTATAGAATATGATAGTAAAAAGTAATGACTTTTTTTTTTTTTTTGGTAGTTCTCTCTTTTCTTGGACTTGGCATTTATAGTAAAGACTGAGAAATGGGGGAAGTGCATACCCAGGCTGCACTGCCCCAGCAATACCAGTGACTAAAGTCAGGGAGATAAGGAGGTGCACATCCAAGCTACCTTACCCGTTGGCACCAGATGTTCCAAATTAACTCCATGTCACCAGGGGATAGGGGTGGGAGTGAGGCTGCTGCACAGCCAAAAAGAGTAGGACTTGTACAGCTGTGTCTCACTCCCCACAGGATAATATACAACTGTTCATACTCATAAAAAAAACCAAAAAACCACAAACCAAACTTCAAAGTTCAGCGTACTCTTCAAAAAGCAGGAAGGGGAAGCTGTAAGGACCTTGTGCCACAAGTAAGGAGAGAAGGGAAACTGTCAAGTCCTGTATCATAATTTAGAATACTAAGAGAGGGAACAAGAGAACACCTGGGCAAGATAATGTCTCCCTACTAGGGAAAGTAAGTCAGTAAGATGCCTTGTCTTTAAGTACTGACCTTCCAATGGGGAAAATTCTCCTGAGAGGACTGATACAGGAAAAGTAAAAAGAGTGAGTATGGATTTACACTCAGAGAGGTCAAAGCACTACTGCTGTAAATCAAAGAAAAAAAAAACCAACAAAACCCAAGCCTCAAATTAAGAGATTAGCAGAATCACTTTCCTTCTAACAAAAGTTATTCTTGATGCTGTTGAACTAAGTGGATGAAGGGAGTAAATTATGAAGCACCATCCTGCAGCCTTTGGTCCTGTGAATGAAAATATGGCGCTAGGACAGAATGAATTTAGGGGACATCACTTTACCTGCTGGAGAATGAAGATTTTCATAGCAGCGAGCGCTGAAGGGGCCACAAGAAAGCAAAGCACAAGTACGCAGCAGTAACTCAAATTCCAGGGGGAAGGGCCTTACATTTCCTCACTTACTTAAATCTCCACTTCCATCTGGGGACAACAATTCCTGAACTTCTGCTTGCATCCTGCTCTGAAATCACAATTCCAACTTTCATGCTGCCATCTAAACCCAGCATTAACACAAAAATAACTTTAATTTCCTGCTGTGATCACTAAACCTGGAACACTGACTCTTGGCAAAATCAAATAAACAAATCTTGCATTGTATTTCCCAACAGACTGGAAAATGCATGTTTGCCACTCTCTACCTTCCTAAGAGGAGATGGTACTTCAGTATACTCCTACTGCAATGACTCTGGTGGCAAGGGTAACAATGTTTAACACAGCTAAACGCCTTCATTCCTAAGAAGTCCATGCAAGTTTTTGCTGAATGCTGTTAGTTTACTATTAACAAATTAATGTGATAATTTCTCTCAAACAGGAAAAACTGGCGGATCATCGTATCTTTATAACAATTCAAAAAGCAGCTCCAAGGTAGTCTCTCATCTCTGTGCAAGAAAAAAAGGTTAGTTTCCCCTGCAACATCTTTCTTCTTTCTCTTCCTTAGCTAAACGGGCAAACTGTAAATCTCACTTGGTACATTTAAATTGACTTTTGTCTGTGACGTCTGTTTTAGGAGAAGGGCATTTTTAATTTAATTGGTTTAATTTCTCAGTTTTTGCTTGTAATGTCCAACTCACAGTTTATTTTTAATTGCTTCTTTAAATTACCCTTTCGTAAGTTACATATTACAATTGTAGCTTTTGCAACACGCCCTTGATTACAAAATTTTCTGAAAAAAAAAAAAAGTTCTTTTTCTTACAGTTATTACAGTCATTATTCAAGGGCTAAATCTTGTATTACAGTCATCAATAGAAGTTGACTGGAAATAACCAAGTCAAACACTGTCCTCCTTCTTGTGCGGTATCAACAAGCCATTAAAAGAAATACTTTGTGTTAAAATCTCCCCAAAAAAATGATCCACATTTCATATCTAATCCAGTAATTTCTTTTAATTTGAAGATTTCAGAAGCTGAAGCCATTCTTTCAACTAATTTTATGGCTTCTAAATTCTCCCCTTTGTATAACTCATCAATAATCTTATACAGCCTGAAACAATTTCTGTAAGTAGTGAAATGAATAATGCCTGTCAGGTTGAGGACATGGTATTGAAGGAATATGCAACCATAAAGTGCAGACAACTTCTGAACATCTAAACTATTACACATTTTTCAGGGTTTAAATATCTTGATAGGATCATTTCAACCACAAACAACATTTTCAAAAAAATGGGAAAAAAAAAAAATCACAAATTCAAATCCCAGACTTCTGGGAGATTATTTTATGGAAAAAAACCAAGCAAACTACAGTAGTCGAAAAAGCTTTATAATTTGAATACCTTATAACTTTGTATCTCTGAAAGGAGACAACAATTATTATGGACAAAGATAGTAATTTCAGCAATCTCACATTAACTGTCTCATATTGTAAATGAGAATGCCTCAGCCAGGACATTCTGTTCACAGCACCAAAGAACAATGACAGTCTTGGTAAAGGGAGTTGTTGATTTAGATTTTAACAGCCAAAATATGGATGCTTATCTACTATGGAAAGAATGTTGTAAATGTTATCTTCTTCTTGAATATTTTATATATATATGCTTAAGAGTTAGACAAATGTCACAGATGGGTGGAATAATAAACCATATGGGTTTGGAGACTATTTCAAGAGAGGAGTATGGATCACTTTTCCAGAGAGCTGCACCTCAAGACATTTTTTTTCAGACACTAATTAAGCATAGCATGACTGACACTAACACAGGTTACTAAATAGTAACCCAGAATTTTCTCCAAACTAGACTGTAAGCAGAACATACATAATACCAATAACTGACCAAAATAGCACAAATTCTCTAGTCTCTTTAACCTTTGCTTTTCTACTCTTTTAATAGTCATTCTCTGAAATAAAAACCACAGGATGAATAAAGCACAGCCTGACAAAACATCTTCCACCTCATACAACAAAAATGAAACTTCACATAAAGCAAAGAGAAACTTTGCAATTAACAGTAATTATTTGAAATGAAGCATAGTGTGTCTCTTAAATCCTGCTTTAAAATGTGGTTATCCACATGAAAATGGAAATTACTCAGGAGAATTCCTATATGCATACAAGTTTAACTGTTGTTTTGTGTGCTCCAAATGACTCAGAACATCTTCCCCATCTATTAACAAAATACATCTAGGCCACAAATCTTAACATGATGAAACTTAATGTGTAAATTTTTTATGTCACCCATCTCTCAGGCAATTTCATGCAATCTGTGTTTTCTTCCATCTTTGAAACTGCAGCACAACTCTGAACTGAATACTGGAAATTTGAGTTACTGCCATGTGAGTACAGACCTAATATCAAAATAATGTAATTACCAAATTCCTCCAGGACAAAGACTCCTCGCACAGTATTGCACTTTTTAATGTGATTCAGCTCTATGAAAACCTATAAAAACAGGAGGAAGAGTAAAAAAGTTAGTCAGTTGTTATTTGTTGGGTTGGTTTTTAAGAAAAAAAAAAAACAAAACAAAATTAAACAAGAACATCATCACAGCAGATACAAACCAATGTGTTATAGCATACACTACCAGTTCAATTACAGTTTAATATATAAATAAAGGGTGACATAAATATTCAAAAGACAAACTTGCCACAATGCTAGAAATCAACAAATAACTTAAAAGTGCTAAGAAGCAAAGACAGCAGAAGATGAAGTACCTTCCGCTCCTTGCAGGAGGAGAAAGCATGGAAGAGAAATGAAGGAGTTAGTAACTCTGACATATCCAACATTGCTACCCCTTCAGGCACTTAAATGAGTTATTGCAAAAAGAATACCAACACACCTGAAATACAGCAGAAGAGGGGGACGAGAAAAAACTGGCTCCCAAATTTGGCATAATTTGTAGCATGTGATCTATCCCAGTTAGTTTCTGCCCCTCCATGCATCCTCCTCCAGCACAGAGGGCAGGTAAGGGGCACTATGCTTCCCACTCTGACACTGATCCTCCTAACCTATCACAGTTTACTCCACTGAGAAACCACTGATCTTCCCTCTCCCTCACAGCCTGGCCATTTACAATTTTACTACAGTTTATGTTATATAATCCACATATTTGCTCTTGGAACTGTCTCCTTTAACAGTCACTATCAATTTTCTGCTTTAAGCAGGATGGGAGAGTTTGGACCCTTCTCTATTTGCTCACTTCACACATGGCTGCTGCTCGCTGAGCAGTCCCTTAGAAAACAACCCTGCTTTAAACATATGTTTTACATACATGAACCCCAAAAGACCAAACAGTTGAACTAGATGACTTGGTTTTGTAGTCCAGAACCTAGACACCATGACTGCATGAATAAACAAGTTCTCTGACCATAATGAATTTATTCAACATCCAATCTATTTCAAGATACAATCCAGTCCCTTCTTATACACACATCTCCAAAAAAGTCAGTGTCAGTACAAAGATTTACATTTTTTATATAAGAGGCTGCAGAAAGTGCTAGGAGGAAACAATTCTATATTCCAGTTTCCAATTTGCTTTTTCAAGGCAAGAGAAACACTAAGAATAACTCTGACCTAACATTCTGAGTAAATTTACATCAAATAGCTTAAAGAGACACTTGCAAGAGTATATTACAAGAGTCTGGATTGGTGCTTTCAGTGCCTATACACTTATGACACCAAGTTCTCAGTACCTTTCTTAGAAAATGTTACTAGTGAAACTTCATTGTTTTGGAAAGTAAGCAAAGGAAAACTCTGCAACCCTCTTGAATCCAATATTAGCAACGTTCATATAGTTGTAGATGGTAGGCTATCCAAGAAAGGCAAAGGAAATAAACACCAAAAAATTGTGGGGTTTTTAAGAAATAGGCTCTGTATCAATAGAGACCAATAAATGCACTGTACATCTGAGAGAAGTTGGGTTGATTTACAAGTAAAAGGGTAGTTATTATTATTTTTACTAGCAGAGAACTGACAGACCCAAGAAATTTTTTTCTCAATATAAAAAGCTAAACTTCCTTACTTAATCAGAAAATTTGAAGTTTACATTCAAGCACTCAAGGGACAGAAGACTTAATCCCATCTTTTTTATTTGCCTGTTTTCACTCATGTTCTGTATCTGTTTAGTGGGTTAAAACCATTTTATTTTTAGAGAACTAAAGGAGTAAACAAGTCAATAACAGAGCACTTGTTTTCCCTTTTCTGTAATATTTTTTTGTGAAAAGTTTTTGCTAGCAGTTTAAAGTACAACATTCAGAAACTCAATAGAAAGTCTCAGGCTAAACATTGGTTGTTTTGATCTGGTAACAGAAAAGCCTTGCCTAAAAGACTTGGCCCCCTCAGGTGCTCGTGATCTGAGTATAGTGTTAAGGAGTGCTGCATTCCACAAGAGTTATGAGCAAGATGAGAATTTACTGAGTTTGTCACAATTACAGTAAGTTAACCTATTATCAGAAGATGTGAGTTGATGAGAACTTTCTTGAAGTATTAAGGGCCAGAGATGCTCTCCTCTCACTCCATCAGGAAACAAGCGTAAAAGAATTAACAGTTACTTACCCTAGAGAAACTGTGGTTCTTCAAGACAGAGCATTCAGTGTGGATCCTACTGTAGATGGGCATGTGTCTGCTACATTCTATTAAACATTCATCTATTTTTGACATGGATTCATTTATAACAGGGACAGTTACTGAGTCCCAATATTATACCATACTTTGTAGATGTAACTCAGAACAATCTGACAGTGCCACAGGCCCACTTGATTCCTCCCTGTGCCAAAGAACTTCCTCTGACTTGCTAGGCACAGAGGGACTCCAGCATTTTTTTTCTTCTTAAACTCACATGCACTGCTGGCATGGTAGGACAATTTGTGAACACTAAAGACAACTACTGCATGTCAATAATAGATTGGCCCACCATGCATCTAAGATATTTTCTAAGGAATTCACAAGGTGGTAAGAAAGTAAACAAACAACAAATTCAGAGCCTTCAAAAACAGTTTCAAAAAGCAAGCATCATTCTAACCACTGAAGTGGTTAGAAGCCACATTATACCACTAAAGTGGTATCTTCAGTCTTCTCAGGTAGGACAGAATAGCCTCCATTTATCTTATCTTTTTTTTTTTTCTTTCCAAGAGGAAACCCTTCTTCGTATGATATAAATTAATAATTTCTATTATGCCTAATGAAGCAGAGCAACAGAAATCCCTTCTTTTAGTAAGCTGCATTGCTGAAAAGAGTACTCGGAAAATGAGCCAAGAGAAGAGCCTGTATATGGAGTAAGGAGAGGAAGATGAAGAGAAAGCTGTACCTGTTGGGTCCTATAGGTATCACTTGCTCAGTATTCCCCTACAAACTCAACATAAAAAGCCATTTTCAATGCAGAAAAATGCTGTAGGATCCTGGTTTCAATCACAGAATCACAGAATTATTTGGTTTGAAAGAGACCTTTAAAGGTCATCTAGTCCAACTCCCCTGCAGGGAGCAGGGCCATCTTCAATTAGAGTAGCTTGCTCAAGAGCCCTGTCCAACCTGATCTGAAACAGTACCAGGGATGGGGCATCAAACAACTCTCTCTGGGTAACCTGGGCCAGTGTTTTACTACCCTCAGCATAAAAAAAAAAAAAAATCTTCATTCTCTCTAGTCCAAATCTCCTCTCTTGCAATTTAAAGCCATCACCCCTTGTCCTTTTGCAACAGGCCCTGCTAAAAAAATTGTCTCCATCTTTCTGATAGTACTGAAAGGCTACAATAAAGTCTTCCTGGAGCCTTCTCCAAGCTGAATGACTCCAACTCAGCCTTCTGAGAGGTGCTTCAGCCCTCTGAACATTTTTACAGCTCTCCTCTGGATCTGCTCTAACAGGTACAGGACCTTCTTCTGTGGAGGACTCCAGAGCTGGACACTGTACTCCAGAAAGGGTCTCACCAAAAGAAGAGAAGCAGAATCACCTCCTTTAACCTTCTGGCCACAGTTCTTTTGATGCAGCTGGATACAGCTATCCTTCTGTGCTGAGAGTCCATGTTGCTGGATCATGTCCAGATTTTCATCTACCAGCACCCCAGCATCCCAAAGTTCTTCTCAACAGGACTGCTTTCAATCCTTTCATCCCCTATTGATACCAGGGGTTACCCCAAACCAGGTGCAGCACCTTGCACTTGGCCACACTGAATCACATGAGGTTCTCACAGACCCACTTCTCAAGTTTGTCCACGTCACTCTGGCTGGCATCCTGTCCCTCAGGCATGTCAACTGCACCACTCAGCTTGGTGTTGGCTGTGAACTTGCTGAGGGTGCACTTGATCCCACTGTCTATATCACTGATATTAAACAGCACAGGTCCCAGTATGGATCCCTGAGGGATACCACTTGGCACCAATCTTCATCTGGACTTCGAGCTGTTGACCCCTCTGAATGCAACAGTCCAACCAATTCCTTATCTACCAAACAGTCCACCCATCCAGTCTGTATCTCTCCAATTTGAAGATAAGGAGGCTGTGGGGGACCATGTCAAAAGGCCTTGCAGAAGTTCAGACAGATGACATCCATAGCCCTTCCCTTGTCCATCATCATGCTCATATACATATTCTGAAACCAAATGCCTTAGGGAGCAATTAATATAATTTATATAATAACTGGAAAGAACATTTTGTCTAGAATAGCAGACCTCTTATTAAGAAAGCAGACTGGCCAATGAGTGTTAGAACAAGAATGCAAACATCCTTTAGCTCCACAGATTACAAAATGGGAGGGGATTTTTTTTTTGTACAGTATAACTAGTAGGGTCCTTCACATAATTGCTAGAGTTGTCCATTCTGTACAGACCCTCAGACTTTAGGTATCTGTCTAGACAGTTTTGAAGGAAAGCAATGTTATGTCTTAGGCCCACTAAATGGTATTGAATTCCTTACCAGCTGCAAATGTAAAACTAACAGACCAAGAATTAAACATACTGAATAAATTCAGTATATTTTCCAGAACTGTACTTGTTTCAATACCCATCTTAAGTAATGGAAACTCATCTGGCTACAGTCTCATCAGAAAGTTGATGAAAAGGAGAAATAATCTTTCAGGTGGGTGTGACAACTGGCATACTTCCTGAGTCTGACCTGCAGAAACATGTCTTCCAGAAAAGAGTAGTAACTTTCATCCCAGATAGATAATTAGAACACTATTCTCTGTAAGGAAGGCTATGATAAAGCTAGTACTCTAGGAGTGCTGGTGCACAGGACTCAGTATCTGTGGTACAAAATTCATCTGGTAATGGTCCTGATATTTGTATAACAGCAATCAGTACTGGGTTTCTTTAGAATGTAATTCTTGTCTTTCAGGGGAAAAATAAAAAAGTCTTTGCATTTAAGGACAAGGGTGTATTTTAGAACGTGGAGTTTTTCTTTTGGACAGATGCATGTGTGCATATGTCACATGTGCTTAACACTGAGTGTCTGTCTTGTGCAGATGCCTTGTTACACATAAGAAACAATAATGATTATGAGGCTACCTTCTTATATTTTCTCACTGCAAATGCATATATTCTTGGCTATTTGTTCACCAAGAAGAACCATATCCATACACAGTTGAAGAGATGAGCAGTTTGAGCTCATTGTTCTTGACTTCTGGCAGAAGCAGCAAAAGAAGCAGCAAACAGAACATTCCCTTTGTTGTGTCCTCACCTTAGGGCAAAGTAATTTCTATTGCATCGATCTATAATGATACCAAACTGTTGCTTCGAGGTCAGGGTTTAATTTTCAAATATGTTAGATGTGTCATTTCCAATAATTATAAAAAATCATTCTGTACTACCAATGAGTTCCTCTTGCAGTTCTTTATATTTCAGTATATCTAATAAATAGTTAAAATCTATAACTAAGCCACACAGACTGTTCCACCACAAAGTACATTTGAAATGCTAGAGCAGGTCAGCTGTAGTCCAGGTTCTAGCCTGGTAAGAGACAGGAAAAAAATCTGAAGGAGGTTCACAACTCTCCTCTCCTTATACTGGCACATATGAACTCAAAAGAGGCACATGGTGCTTCTGGGACCTTGGGAGAAGTATGAAATATTCTAAGCATGTGTGTTTGAGATGCATGTACACTTCCAGTCAGATCTACACTGACGTATCCTCCAAGAACAACAAAGCTTATACAAGGAAAAAAGTCTAGTCAGGAGCAAAGGAAAAAACACTTCACAGAGGACTGACAGAAGTCTCTCTCTCTCTCTTTCTCTCTCTCTTTCTCTCTCTCTTTCTCTCTCTCTTTCTCTCTCTCTTTCTCTCTCTCTTT
>JAOEGS010003099.1:0-12421 GCA_025447755.1 Corythornis vintsioides | reverse complement strand
GCCATGCCCTTACAAAGATAGAGTTAGTAGCAGAGTGTGTCTCAATTTCACTGTCTGACACAGTGCCTCTGGATCCTGCCAAATTGCCACCATTTTCCAAACTCAGGCCATCACCAGCATTGCTACTTAAGTCGCTGTCTGCTCCTAATGTCTCTCCAGAACTGTTACTAACCTGTGGAGAAAAATAAAAGCAGTTAGAATCAATATACAAAGACACTGTAGAGAGGAGAGAAGGCCATGTTTGCCTTTTCTTCTCCAATAACATTATCTTTTTATAAAATCCTACTCTGCAGAGAAAGATTAAGAAGGACTCAAAAAGCCAGTCAGAAATATAAGAGATGGTTAGGTTAAAAAGGATTTGTTAGGATCATCTATAGATGAGTCTCTCTGCTCAAGCAGGCTCAGCCAGAATACTATTGCTGGGGACCATGGCCTGTCAGGTTTTTGAAGTCTTCATAGATGGAGAATCCACCAGAATACCAGAATCAATCTGTGCAAACTACTCCAGTGGTCAGCTTGTTGTCCACCAGGATCCTAAGGTCCCTCCCAACAAAGCTGATCAGCCCCCACTCAGATATAGGACCTGGCATTTTCCCCTTGTTGAACTTCATAGATTCCTCTCTGCCCAGTTATCCAGCCCGCTGAGCCCTCTCTGAATGGTGGCACAACCATCTGGAGCATCAGTCACTCCTCCAGTTTTGTATCATCTGCCAACTTGCTCTGTACCATCATCCAGGTGATCAGTGTAGATGTTGAACAGTACTGACCACAGTACTGACCCCAGGGGCACACCACTAGTGCCCTGTCTCCAGTTGGACTTTGTGCCATTGTACACAAACCTCTGGGCCCAGTCATCCAGTCAGTTTCCAGTCAACATCACTGTTCACTTACCATAATTTGCCAGCTTTGTCTATGTTACAGGAAACAGTGTCATAAGCTTTACAGACATTGAGGTAAACAACATTTGCTGCTCTCTCCTCTTCCACCAAGCTAGTCATCTCATTGTAGAAGGCTAT
This sequence comes from Corythornis vintsioides, assembly GCA_025447755.1. NCBI lineage: Eukaryota > Metazoa > Chordata > Aves > Coraciiformes > Alcedinidae > Corythornis > Corythornis vintsioides. The sequence goes on along the minus strand of JAOEGS010003099.1, from coordinate 11,405 downwards.
CAGGTTGGTTAAACATGCACCTCTGTAAATTCATGATGACTATCCCATTCACTTCTTATCCTTCCTGTGTTTATAAACCCTATCCAGGAAGACTTTCTCCACCATCCTGTCCCAAGGACTGAGGTTAGGCTGGCCTGCCTAAAGCTCCTGAGATCTTTTTACTTCAAAAATGGCTACAAAAAGAATAATATTTGCCATCTTTCAGTCTTCCAGAACCTCTTCTAATCACCAGGGCTGTTCAGAGACAATCAAGAGTGGCATCAGCCACAATGGCATCAGCCAGCTCCCTCACCACAGGTGGCTGCAGCCCCTCAGGATCCATGGCTTTATGTATATCCAGTTTGTTGAAGTGCTTGCTCCTTAGCTTGGTCATTCTCTATGAAGGGTAGGCCTTTCTCAATCCAGACTTCTCCTATGGTCTCAGGGGCCAAAGACCAGTTTTACTGGTAAATGCTGAGACAAACAATGCTCTAAGTCACCTCAGTCTTTTACATCTGTCACCAGTTACCCTGCCCCACTCAGCACCAGGCCCACATTTTCACATTTTTCCTAGTCCTTTCTCTTGCTGCTGATGTACTTAAAGAAACCTTTCCTGTTTTCATTCACATTCATTGCCAGATTCACATCCAGATCCCCACTGGATTTCCTAACCCTATCCCTTTAAGGTAAGACAGCAAATGTATACTCCTCCTGGGTCACCTGACCCTACTTCAAACTCTTCTATACTTTCTTTTTATGTCAGAGTTCCATTAAGATCTCTTTGCTCATCCAAGCAGGCCTCCTGATGCCTCTGCTTGGTTTCCTACTTGTCAGTATGGAACTTTCTTGAGTTTGGAGGTGGACATACTTAAATATCAACCAACTCTTCTAGATCCCTCTTCTACCCGTGGCAATATCTCATAAAATACCATTTCTGAGTCCATTAGAGAAAGACAACCAGAGTATTATTCATGTTACAGGCTGGAAAAGATCAGGAAAAGCCAGATATTCGCAGGTATGCAGCAGTTTGTAGAGACATAAAAACAACAACAACAAAAACAAAAGTTCCTTAGGTTTTATCTCTGGAATATGCTGTATCAGATACCATATGGTAGGAGGGAGGCTCCCTTTTTACTGAATACATTCCTGCTACATTTTCCCTCTAGGTTCTATAGTTGATTAGAAAACAGACATATTTTTACATTATTTAAGTGCCTTAGGTAATACATGAGAAAGTTTGTTCTTGTTTTTGATGACTCAAACAAGCTGTTTTTTTCCTCTCAAGTTACATTTTTAAACTTCTACTCTTTATAGGGGGTTTATACACAAATACATCTTAATATTACTGCAATCCACAGTCCATAAATACACTAATATGTAGGAATAAGTAATATCAATGAGCACTATATATGAAGGATGCTAATAAAACACCACATATGTGCTGTCAGACACACATGCTTGTCACCCACTCACACATGCTTGTCACCCACTCAGAGGCTCTGGAGAGAAAATTCATACATTATGCATACATGACAGCACGCAGCCATACCACACAAAATGTAGGCATAAAATGTCCTCCCACACTTCAGCAGGCAATGAGTCATACATATCAAGATTTCACTTTGGGCATATCCTACCACTGTGCTAACTTCAGAATCTTGGCTTGTACTTCGGACCATAACTGCTGGCCCTCCAATGGGAACAGAGTCGAAATCACTCTTCTGCAATCAAAACATATAAAGGACAGGAAGAAAAGTCACATTAGCTTTTATCAGGAGAGAATAGCACTTCTCATTCCTTTGGGGTCTTGAATCACACACCTTACGCTTCCTTGATTTATTTAGCCAGACAAACAGAAACTACTGTCTGCATATCTAAAAGATCATGGAATCGCATAATTGAGGAGATTGTAAATATCAGTCCCCTGCAGGAAGGGGCTGGGGGAAAAAATTTTACAGAATGAGCCTTTCAAGAATACTCAAGCCCTAGAAGTCTTCCCACAATTAAAAAGTGAATAGGAGAATCCTCTCTCTTACCACATAAATAAAGTATAGGAACCACTGACCTGAGAACCTGAGGTTAAACTGAGGCCACTGTCTGCACTGATTTGGGATTTTTTCTCATCCGTTTCTCCCAAATCAAAGTGTTTTGCAACTTCTGGCCCTAAGAAAAGGAAAAAGTAAATCATTATTGTAACAAGAAAATCACTATGGCAGAAAGTAGATGACAGACTGAAAGCAGGAACAGTAACAAGAATACTAATTCTTTTTCTTATTCCTTTTATTTATTTTTTTTTTTATTCATTGGTACTGTCAACAAGGCCAATAGGGCACATCTGCCATTCTTCAGTTTGAATTTCTAATATTCCAAATATTTGAATTTCTAATATTCCAATATTCTAATATTCCAAAGGCACAGCCTCAGAGTGACTATCACTAAACTTTAGCCACTTAAGAAAGACAAGATGACAAAGGTCAAATAGCTTCCAGTTACAATAACACATGCAAAGCAGTTGCCATTCAACTCAAGGAAGCCACTTCCTTTATTCTTGGTAAAATAAAGGACATGTATTAACAGCAGAATCTCTTTTTTAAACAGCTGATTTGCCCAGTCTTGGACTGAGTTTGTTAGGTTGCCCGCAGCAACTATCTAGGTATAAATCAAGCAACATGTGAGAAAGAACATGAACAGCAACAGTGTTATATTTGAAAGAATTTCAAGGAAAAAGCTTGTACAATGCTGTACTTCACAACGTTCCCCCATTACATTAACAAATGGCTCTCCAGAGTTGGTGATCACACAGGCCAGTAGTGAGAAAGGGGATCAGCAAGCTTTTATGTCATGCATTAATGAATTACCCTACTGATCAAACAAACAAACAAGAAAAAAAAAAAAACACAAAAAAAAAAAGATTTAAAAAAGGGGGAAAGAAAGGATAAATAACTTTATATTCAATTTCCCATGCAGTTCTAGAATCACATCATCTACTGTCCTCTGATGGGATGGCAGAAGGAAGAGAGAAAGATAGAGAGGTAGAGCCTGAAAAGAAATTTGGATAAGCACTGACCAAGGTAAATAACGAGGCAAGAACATGTTATAGATTGTACACAGAATGCCATTACTCTTAGAAAGGGCAAGAGCTTGAACGCAACACTTCTGCCATATCCATATCTGCCAACTATTCAGTAACAGGAAGACACGATGAGCAGCTGGAATATTTGTATTTTATTTACCCCTGACTATATCCCAGCATCTAAAGCAAAAAATGCCACTGTCATTGATAACCACTGATCACAACAACCTGGGAATTATGAATATGTTTGTATTATATGTAATATTATAGAGGGTAAGACAGCAAAAAGGAAAGAAAAAGGGAAGGGAGGAAAGAGAGAGAGAGAGAGAGAGAGAGAGAGAGAGAGAGAAGGATAATATACAAAGATCTGTGGGAGTGAGTTTGAGATGGTATGCAAATTCATGAATAGCAAAGCCATAAGTGGGCTGTGCAGACCATACTATCTTACTACTCAATCACCAATTCTCGATGTGAAGTGTTTTACAGGAAGTGTTCTTCATTTTTTTATAGTATTCTGCATCCAAATCCATAAGCCTTAGTTACTGTAAATCAAATCATCAATGATTGTTAACAAAAAGTATAAACAAAATTTACCAAAAAAAAACCCAAAACAAACAAAACCCCTAAAAATATCCAAAGAATTTGGAGTCTTGTTTTCCACTGAAATGTACATTGCTCATGTCTGGAGATCTATTTCCACTTATTCAAATGTCCACCATTTCTAGTTCTGAATAAATGATGCAGCAAAAAGTTTTGTATCTCATTACTACAGCAAGTATACTACACTTCAGCTGTGTACTTTAAGCAATTTACAAGTTCCCTGTCCTGACACATAATTCAGATGTATTTCCGGCAGTTTGACCTTTAAAGCAAGTGCACCTGACTGAAGTTCACATATTTGACAGCTGTGAGCAATACCAGTAACTGAGTTTAAGGAGCACAATAACCACAATCCCATGTTGTCATTAGCAATTTCTGGGCAGTCAGAAACTTCTCCTTCACTTCCTTATGGAGCTGTATGTCCAATACAATTAAAACATCAAAAACGCAATTTATCCCTTCCAATGTAGGCACCTACCCAAAGGCCTAGTTTGGGAGAGCAGGCATGCGCACATGCTATGTGTCTGTCAAACACACACTCTTAACTCAGCAGAAATCTGTTCAGATCTTAGTACATTTTACTAAGCTGTCCTGCAGAGGTGTCCCATTTGCCCATTATTTGAAGTAACTCTAGATGATAGCTTGTACTTAACTGAAATATTTAACTAAGGAGCCTGAAACTGATGTAGCAAATCCAGGCCTAGTGAGAATGTCAGGAATTTTCAACCATTCATGTTAGCTATTAACACTACCCCACCTTTAGCTTGTAAAAGGAGCATCAGCTCTACAAAGCAGAAACTACATTTATTATGGTTAAGACTATCTTTGTGTCATAAATTCCTATTTACAACAATGACAACCAAAAGAGCAAAACCTTGCACTATACCTGCAGATAATATGATACTTAATATATATTTCAATAGATTTTAATATTTGTGTAGATTTAGACCACGATTTAAACTCTGCAAATAGCATGACTATTTTACTCTTTCGATAACAAAGGATATAAAAAACCCAAAATCAGGTTGACTCCTTCTAGGAGAATGTTTTCTAACAGCCATCACTAAATACAATTCTTCACATACACCTTCTCTCTCTCCCTCAAAAGTATTTCTTGCTGCAGACTGACTGTGGTCATGAACTGTTCACGGTTGATGCCAGGTAACAAAATTTGCCATCCTACAGTTTGAAAGAACACAGAATTCTTAATTTCAGTAACATTCAGTCCATCAATCAATATAATGTATGTCAAAGACTTGTTAAGCAAAAATGGCCTTTAACTTATAAGAAAGTAGATGGAATATCTTATCCTTATATATATACACATATATCTCGTATAGTGAGGATACAGAATACCTGCATCCTCTTCTTTGAAGAGGGCAACATTCAGGAGAGGAAATAAAAAAAAAACCAACAAACTGAACAATAACAAACAAAACAAAGCAAAACAAAAACAAACAAACCAAAACCAAGAAACAAAAGCAGAAGAGACATTTGAACACAATTTCCCCAGGACAAACTGATCTGTGTAGTCTCCTTTATAATGCAAGCTTTCTTAATAGACTTTTTTCTTATGGATATAAAAACTGTGCCATAGATGCAAGCTCACCCTGCACCTGGGGAGTTGGCAGTTATGGGGTGGCTGGAGGAGTCAGTTTCTACATTTTTTTATTTTCCTTACTCGGTTTTTCCAAAGCTTTTTGCTTTTTCACTTCCTGGTGCTTGTTCCACAATTCTACTCAAGGTGCATTGAAAGCAGGAGAGAAAGAGAAAGAGTCAGCAGCTGGTCAGACATGTGAAAATGGGGAAAAAAAAAGAAAAAAAAAAAAAGAAAGAAAAAACCCCACCCCTTCATCTCAAAAAAACAAAAACAAAAGGCAGAAATTTACAGCAACTACTGAGGGAAGGGTTAATTAACACCAGTTTACAAGAATCAACAATAGGAATCGAGCAGTTCAGTGCATCATCTCTCATTTACATAATTCAAATATTAGAGATGACTTCATACACAGTTAATAATCTAAGGAAAAACAGCTGTTATGAATGTATATAATGCAATTACCTTTCCTGAGAAAGGCTTTTAAGATTGTCAGATATTTATTCCTTCAAAAACATAGGTGTCACAGAAGCTCTAATTAACAAAAACATTTTGATGTCTCTAGTTTATATCATTGAAAGGAAAAGACACAAAACCAGCAGCAGAAACTCCAAGAAAATTAAAACTGTAAGTATTTACACAATATTTAACCAGTATTTTATCTTTAAAACTGTCACAAAGTTTATGTACTTATAAGTCATGCTTTGACCTGACAGCATTCTCAAATGCCTGGCTCTGCCTACCAACCAGTCCTACATGCAAAAAACTGAACTTCTCTGCATCCACTTGTCCCTGTCAAGGTATAAAGAATGGAAAATAAGGAAGAAAAAGAAAAATGAGCAAGATATCAGTCATGCTTAATGTCAACTTGCAAAATTCAAATTAGGTTACAGCACTCCAATCAAGTCAAGGAATTTTTTAAGAGGATACAGTGTAGAAAACAGGAAAAAAACTCTTGAGATCTTCTAGCACTTTTTCCCTTTGAGGCTTAGCCCTGAGACAAAACAATGATGTGGCACTTGCACTTTTCTATCACTCACATTGCTCAACGTTCTGGAATGCAGTCATCTGTTCTGCTCAGAAATACTAGATCATTCCAGATGCTGACCTGTTGGCCAAAGGATTACAAGGTGATATGCTGCACTGACAGAATGATTGGTGCTGTGCTCTCTCACTAGCACGATTAAAGCTGGGTATGATACAGAGGAAGATACTCTTAGATAAAAGTGGCAAAGGGAAGGAAAAAGAAGTACAATGTTCTACTGCTCTGCAAGGGAACTTGCTCAGCAGCTGAAAGGTGACTTTGCAGTGTGTCAGAAGCTCATCCCAACCTGCAAATTAATAAAGTTCTATTTAGCAAAATGTCTACTGGAAAAAAAAAATTGTAGAGGAAGGCTCCAAAGTATTATTACTAAATGTATCAGGAGTAAGACAAATGTAGCAAGGGAGAAAAAGCTAGAAAGATGGCTGCCAGCCAACTGATAACTGCTTCATGATTGATGGATGTTCCTTCAACTTTAATTAAGTACACAGATGGACAGGATAAAATTGCTTATGGATCCAAACAGCATCCTGTAGGCTTATTTAGCTGAGCACGTTAGTGTGTGGTCAGGTAACAATCTCTAAGATACACTGAATTTGTTAAAGGGCTTTGAAAACTTAGTAAGTGCTCAGTTTATATGGCTTTATTTTAAAAACAACCAAGCTGAAAGCTACAATACTTGTCATTAAATTACTTCTAGCTGACTAGTCTCTTATTTCATGAACAAGTATATCATAGCACATTAAGAAGTCTAGATTTTACTCTCTGCTGCTTTGTCAAAAAGAAAAAGCAAGAACTCAATAAATTCAAGGGGCATAAAATACTATGTTTGTTACTCTGTTACATAAGCCTGAATTAAACAGGACAGCAAGTCCAGAAATCATCTGATACAGACAAAATGAGTAGTGCTATCTTTTCTGTTTCAAAAAACTGTCAATGATTTAAAAAGTAGTAATGGAAACTTCAGTAATTACTGACCTTTTCATTAACAATTGCTGCAAGTATGCAATAAAACTAAACAAATCTCTAATGTAAAGGGGGAAACTTAACTATCAAATATAAAGCCACTGGTGTCCTAACAAAAAATACAGGTGATGACCATGGACCCTGGAAGACAAGAATAATAGAATGGCCTAAGTTGGAAGGGACCTTAGAACCCCAGAATTAAGCAAATAATTGGTTAAATTTTAAGAAATGAAGTATCAGAAGTATCACCTTCACAATAAATTTCCTAGCTAAGCAATTGGGTATTACAATACAGCAAAGACCAATCATCAACTGATAAAAAACCACCGTGCTTCCTCTCAAGGAATAATTTTGAATATTAGCAGCCTTCCCTGTTACAAGAGAGTGTGCTACACTCATCAGAGGTACACATGAAACCAAAACTTTCTGAAAAGTGAAGAAAAAAGGGCCAAGCAGGCATACATCCACCCTGAACTTTGGAAAATTCTGTGAACCTTCTGGTTGTTCATGTAGTACAAGAAAAGTGCATACATTCAGCTAGATCTTAGAGATGCAGTTTAATCACCACACTAACTTTACATATGGCTATTGTAAAGACTGACATAGATGATTTTACCCCATCATGCTGACAACTTACTTTTCATTCCAGTACTTCCTCTTGGAGATACATCAAAAGCTTTGCAGACCAATTTGTATTTTGCCCATACAACACCAACAGATTAATCAGGAGTCTTATCTACATATTGCCAATCTGAAGCTGTATGCACCTTCCAAACTTCATAGAATCCAGAAACTGTTAAGATTTAAAGAGAGCCCCCTGGGGATCACGTTGTCAAACCTCCCTGCTCAAAGCAGAGTTAGCTACAGCAGGCTGCTGCAGCACCATGTTCAGTCAGGTGTTCACTGTCCCCACAGAAAGAACACACAGACTTTCCAGGCAGTTTGAGTGCTGTATCATCTTCACATAAAAACATTTTTTCCCACGTTTAAATGGAATTACTTACAAAAGTTTTTTTCAGCAACATGTAAATGTTTATCTTCTCACCTAAAGAAGTTAGTTTAAATGAGAAAGTTTGCATTACACTACAACAGGAATTTCAGTCCAGCCACAACTAAATCTGGTCCTTTATATCTAAAGTATTGTCTTACACTGAAGCTTCCATAAAGAGAGACAAAAGAAACATAAGAGACAAGAAGCTTTACATTATCTTCCTGCAACAGAAAATGCCTTTACTTCCAGATCTCAAGAGTCAGATGAACATGGACACTATCTTGTTTTAACATCAACTTCTTAAAGACTGACTTGCATAACAGATCATGGTTCTTGATGACAGCAAAAACAGAAAAAAATGGCCTTAGAAACAACATCAAATTATTTTAAGGTTTCACAAAACTGAGCAGAGTTTATCATTCCTGCAACTCAGTTCCACAGAAAACAAGCAGAAATCATTAGAGCATCAGAACCACAAATATTAATTTGGCTGTTGCCTGTCCTTGAAGACTGTAAATAGTTTAAGGCTAATATTCTGGCAACAGTAGTTAACATGACATGAAGGAGTAGCACCTCTTTTGAAAAGCACTTCTTATAATATTTAACAAATATGGACCATCTGATCTCTATGATTTCTGTTTCTATGAGGCTTTAATTTCATCTGAAGGGCAGTCTCAGCAATCCAATCAAAACATCCCTCTTCATTCTTTAAAAGAATGCAGGCCTACTATCTGTTTTATTCTTTGTTGTGTCAAAGCATATTTTCTTTCTTTCCTTTTTTTTTTTAGAGAAAATAAATTAAGTACCCAATGCAAAACAAACCACTAAACTGAAATGCTGAAAATCTGAATCTCTTCTAGCGTTCTGATAGGTTTTCAAAGAGTGTAAGACTAGTTTCTGATCAAGTACCTACATAGGTCACCTCTTGAAACAAGAAAATAAATCAAATCAGAGGGGCTCTGTATCAGTTCAGGAGTTGACACCACTTAGCCTGCAGTTGTGGGTACAAGAATGCATGCCTGCACTCCTGCCACCTAACTGTCCCATACACACAATCCCTTGTCTTATGCCACACACTGCAGGTACAGACCCAGAGAAGCACACTGCTTTCAGAAGATTCATCTTTCATACAATGACTTCAAAGTTAAGCTGATAGTACTTTTCTCTTGTTTGCAAACCACAGAAGGTTGGATGCAAACAAAGTTGGGGTTTTTTCATCACCATCCCTCTTCCCCCTCCCCCCAACCAAAAAAAAAAAAAACAAAAACAAACCAGTAAAACTCGTTTTAGGTAAAACAGTTTAAAGCCCACCTCTAATTTTTCCAGACCTAGGGAAAAGCTATACCAGCTAAGTAATTATACTGGGAAAATTTCAAGTGACCAGCCCAGCAGATGCTGTTTAGAAGGACATGCATTCTATTTGCTATTGCATAGAAGGAAGATCCATCAGTCTTGCTCACTAAAACTGTAACACTACAACTACAATGGCAGTTTATATTATTATCAATCAGCTGATACTAGGGCCCACTCTTATCAGGATGCAATCTAGATAAACCACAGAACTTCTTTTTCATGTGGTCCCTTCCACAGCCAGCTCTTTCCAGAGTCCTGCTGGCCCTGTTTCCCTTTTCCCATTTCCTGTTGCCTGAAAACATCAATCACAGAGCAAAAACTTTACTAAAAAGTGTAATGAAATTCAGAAACAATTAAGATTAGAAGGCTTCTGGGAGAAAACTGCCCTGGATTGTTAAGAGTAGACTGAAAACAGATATGATTGTTCCCTGTGATCCCAGGTGTAAATGAAGCATGTTTCAGCAGCAATGTAGTGTTAAAATGGAGAGAATGCAAATAGAGCCTAATGCCAAAAGAGAAGTCCCTCCTGCACATCACATGCAACTCAATACACACCAATAGAAGCAATAAAATTTTCTTCCTTTAGACTCCTTGTGTCAAACTCCCTTGGCCCTTTGCCTCCAGGGCTTGGCGCCTTTGGCATTAGCTGAGGTACTGGCATCTGCACTGAAGGTTTTGGCTCCACTCTTGGGGATGATGCAGGATCCTTGCCAACTGGAGTGACAGATCCATCCGTTGGACTTCGTTTTCTCTTTTCTGGTTCTTTAAAGAAAAAAAGTGAAGTAATGAGGGGAAAAAAGAAAAAGAAAGAAGAAGAAGAAAAATAAAACCATAAGTAAAAAGGAAACAAGACCAGGAAAGCAGGAAAAGGAAGATGAGACAGATAGTCTCATCTAAGTCATTAAGCCTGCCACTGAAACAGCTGAGTCCCACATTTGTTCCCATAGGACACAGAATCATGGAATGTTAGGTGTTGGAAGTGACCTAGAAGATCATCTAGTCCAACCCCCCTGCCAGAGAAGGATCACCTAGATTAAGTCACCCAGGAACACATCCAGGCAGGTATTAAGTGTCTTCAGAGATGGAGACTTCACAACCTCCCTGGGCAGCCCGTTCCAGAGCTCTGGCACCCTCACAGGCAAAAAGTTTTTCCTTGTGTTTACCCTAAACCTCTTGTGCTCCAACTTGCTCCCATTGCCTCTTGTCCTGTCATTGGATGACACTGAGAAGAGTCTGGCTCCATCGTCCCTACACTCACCTTTAACATATTTTTAGACATTGATGAGGTCCCCCCTCAGTCTCCTCCAGGCTAAACAACCCCAGCTCTCTCAGCCTCTCCTCATAAGGGAGGTGCTCCACTCCCTTCATCATCCCAGTGGCCCTGTGCTGGACGCTCTCCAGTAGTTCTCTGTCTTTCTTGAAATGGGGTGCCCAAAACTGGACACAGTATTCCAGGTGGGGCCTCACCAATACAGAGTAGAGGGAGAGAAGAACCTCCCTTGACCTGCTGGCCACACTCCTCCTAATGCATCCCAGGATACATTGGCCTTCCTGGCCACAAGGGTGCATTGTTGGCTCATGGTCATCCTCCTGTCCACCAGGACCCCCAGGTCTCTTTCTCCAGAGCTGCTCTCCCATAGATCAGCCCCCAGACTGTACTGATACATGGGGTTGTTCCTCCCCAGGTGAAGGACTCTACACTTGCTCTTGTTAAATTTCATTCAATTTCTCCCTGCCCAGCTCTCCAGCCTGTCCTGGTCTCTCTGGATGGCAGCACAGCCTGCTGCTGTGTCAGCCACTCCTC
>JAOEGS010003098.1:75384-86711 GCA_025447755.1 Corythornis vintsioides | reverse complement strand
CCCAGGTCTCTTTCTCCAGAGCTGCTCTCTAATACATCAGCCCCCAGCCTGTACTGATCCATGGAGTTGTTCTTCCCTAGATGCAGCACCTTACACTTGCTCTTATTAGAAGGAACACTGAAAACACAGGGACAATAAAACTCCATCAGGGGTCTGTCCCTGTCCCCACAGCTACACCTCTCATACCAGGAGCACTGCAAGAGCAAAGCTATTTGCAAAATAAAACACCAAAAAAAAAAAAAAAAAATCACAGATGAAATCTGAACCAGGTGACAATATGGAAGCAGACAGTACAACAGGATCAGCATGGCTCTTTCCCCATGCTTTCCATCTTTATGACCTCTGTTTCCTAGACAACTGCATTAACACCTTCACACTTTCTACCTCCATTCCTCCATGCACAGCCCCCTTGTCAGAGTATAAATGCCAGAGCATTCATAAGGAGGTGTACCATCTGCATTGCTAATTCTGTAACATCTAGATTTAGTTTGGCAATCTCACCTGTTCTTTCCCAGCTGCAAACCAGAATAATTTTGACAGAATATGACCAGAGCCCATCAGCCCAAATGAATACAGGAGATACAGAGGATGCACCTCTGGCTTGTACGATTCTTGTTTCTACAATTCCTCTCATATCATACTATAAGAACATTTGATCTCTTATGTTATTTTTTTTTCTAGATTTACACTTTTGATTCATGAAACATTGTTTTTTAAATAAATACAATTCTATATGTATCTACATACACACATGTATGTTGAGGAAGGGAGGCAAGAATGCCAGGACGCAGGCATGGATGAACAAGTAGATCCTGGATACACTTAAAGGCAAAAAGAATATCTACAGGGTGGAACCAAGGAAGGGTGGACTGGGAGGACTATAAAGAAGTTGCCCAAGCAGCCAGGCACCAGAATGGGAAAGCTAAAGCAGAGATAGAATTACATCTGGCCAGGGACAAGAAGGGCAACAAAAAAACCTACAGGTATATCAGAGATGAAAGGAAGGCTAAAAGATGTGGATCTTCTCAGCAAAGAAGGAGGAGATCTGATCATGATGTGTATGGGGAACACTGAGTTATTCAATGACTTCTTTGCCTTGGTCTTCACTGGCAAGGGCTTTATCTGCACGTCCCCAGTTGCTGAATCTAAAGGCACAGTGAAGAAAGATCCACCCATTGTAAGTGAAGGTCAGGTTTAAGAGCATCTAACAACATGATGGTGTACAAGTCCATGGCACATGACAAGAAACATCTGCAGATACTGAGGGAACTGGCAGACCAAATTGCTAAGCTGCTTTCCATCATATTTGAGAAGTCATGGCAGTCTGGTGAAGATCCCATTAATTTAAAATGGGGAAACATCACTTGCATTTTCAAAAAGGAAAGAAAGGAAGACCTATAGGCCAGAGCATCTCACCTCTGTGTCCAGCAAGATCATGGAGCAGATCTTCCTGATGAAGGGTAATGGTTTGATACTGAAAGAGAGTAGATTTAGATCAAAAATAAGAAGGAAATTCTTCATTCTGAGGGTGGTGAGACACTGAAACAGCTTGCTCAGGAAAGTTGTGCATGCTCTATTACCAGATGTGTTCAAATCATGGTTGGATGGGCCTTGAGCAACCTGATCTAGTGAGAGGTGTCCCTGCCATGACAGGGGGTTGGAACTAGATGATATTTAAGGTCCCTTCTAACCCAAACCATTATATGATTCTATGTTATATTTCTCTCTCTCTATATATATATATAGTCTATCAATCAACCAACTGAAATGTTTCTTACTATGGCTCTAAGGAGCATAACAATGATTTCTTGCAGCTTTAAACTTAATTAATTCAAGCCTTATTTGGTATGAGAAAGCTTTGTAAGAAAATAAGATCTTATAAAGAAGTAACCACAAATGAAAGTTACCGACCTCATAAGATAGTAAGCTGTGAAAGTAGTTCCTGCTTAAAAAAAAAAAATAAACAAATAACTAAATAAATAAATAAAAAACATAAGAAACAGCCCTTGTCCATCCTTTGTGGCTTTCCCAGAAAGTTTGGTGCTAAATGCTGTGTCCTGCTCATCTAAACTGGTCAGTCAAAGATAAAAATATTCATCATTCAACTACCGTATTTCAAAAAAAGCACAGGGTTTTTCTTAGTGAACTTTAAGTGGTTTTGGAAAAGTACCCCATGAAATATCTCAAAGTTTGGGTGCTTAACCTAATATTTGACACAACCAAACTGGCTTGTAAAACAGGACTGAAATCCCACCAGAATTTGCCATAACAAAAATGGCTTTTTTGTTATGACTGACATAAAAAATAAATTCTTTTCTCACATTCCACAGTAACTGTACCAAAGCAGCACACTTTCATTTTTTTTAATCCCCATTTTAACACATTTTTTCACACTCTAGAAATTGCACTGTATAAAAATAATACAGAAATGAACCCATACTTATTTTACCTGTATGCAATTTTTACTATTTTGTCAGCCCATTGTAATATTTTGTCAGTGTAAAAATCAAGTTCAATAACAGCAAAGCCAATTATAGTTCCACTAGACTTTAAACTGCATTTTGAAACTCACCAATCCCTAAAATTCTTTAGTCAAAATGAGGTTATTCTGATAATTTTAAACAACATCAACAGCACTAAATTATCCTCAGAATACAATATAACCTGTACAGCCATTAATGCCATTCACTAGACACTACAGACAAATCATAGGACCCTCCTGAGGTTTGGTAACCAAAAACAAGAGCAACATCCAGTTTATTAAGGCTCTCTACCTCCTATTCTAAATTGCGTAACATAAAAACATTCTGAATAAAGTGAAGGCACAAAAAAATGGTTTAGAAAATTGCAGAACTCCAGGAAATAAATCCAAAACTATAAAAATAGAAGGCAATTGAGGAATAGCTATGGACTTCCCACTCAATGTATGAACATATAAACTCTACAATTATTATAGAAAAGTTGCAAATTATAAGAAGTCCAAAGTGTTTACTGTTCTTTAAAGGACTGGCCCTTGACAAGAATCATTCTATCAACATGTTTTGGAACAGAAGAGTTACCAAACCTTTAAAAATTCTCATGCTTATCCTTTTTAAAGAGTTATACTAATACACTGGTGCAAATAAATAACTAGTGACAAGTTACGCCATCACAAGTGGAATCTTTCAGTTGACAATTTTTTTAAAAAATAACATTGTATTTCTCTCTACATTGTTCACAATCACACTCAAACCACAGCATTTTGAACAGCATTGCCTTTGTGTCTCTATGAGCACTTTGTATTAAACTTTGTGTTCATTACATAGTCTTCTGTGATACTATTGTGTTCTCACTAAAACCCTGTCAAGAAAACCAGTTGCTACACATGAAGGTCAGCTTTTATTCACTGCAGAAGATTAAAGGCCCTCTAAAATCCTTCATGTCATCAGCCCTGTCATCAGCATACAGATTACTGCTCTTCTTTTTGTATCAAAAAGCCTTGCAAAGGACTCATAGCAAAGGAAACATAAAAGAAGAAGAAAACAAGGTGAAGCAGACAAAGTATAGTAGAGTTGATGCAGAAGTCTCTCCATGCTATCAGAAGCTTGTTTTATTTGAGCTTCATGTTTGGCTCAGTGGTCAAATATGCTTCACCAGTAGGGGTGCTTGCTGTTACAATATTATTAGCACCTTAAGATTTGCAAAGGTTTCACAGGTGCTGGTCCCAGGAAATTCCAGTTTCTGCAGGGAAGAACTGCAGATTAATCCAAAACTGACAGTGCTATTGTGAAGTAGCATGCAATTATGAAGAACAACACAAAGATTCACACCCAGTAAGGAAAGATTTAAGAAAACTATACACTAAGAAAGAGATACCTGGAACAAGTTTTTTATGCTGACTTTATACTTCATTTCAGAGACTTTACCAGTAATAGAGGAATGTGAAAGAACAGTTTAAACAGCTTCAGGAGAGACAGCATCAAGATGAAACTATAAGAAGACTATTGCAGCATTTTTCTATACTATGAAAACTGCAAAAAGTAGTTCTCCAAGTACAAATAGTCCACTCTGCCATGGAGTAAACGTATCCACACCTAGGCTGTTGCACTGTTAATTCAGAGAAACTACTAGTTTTGCATCTGATTTATTGGAATTATTTCAGACTGCCACTTTCTGGGGACCTAAGATGACCAACTGATACATGCACATCTATACTGGGTTATTTACACCTCACAAGGCCGTCACATTTCATGCCTGTATTAAGAATTATGCAACCTCACAGTTGTTTGTATACACAAAAACTATTGTTCCATTTCAAAAGGTTGGCCAAATGTGTCACAGAAAAAAATCAAGTAAACTAAGGCAGTTCTTGTTTGAATACTGCATGCTTTTATGCTTATAATGGAAAAAAATACTGTGCAAAGTACAACTATTTTCATGCATGCCACATCTGTTTCTAAAGCTGTACAAATGCGCACACATTGTCCCAGGTTTCTGAACAGCAGTTCTCTAAAATTACAAAATATCTCACTCTTCACTGCAACAAAATTCTCCAGAATCATCAAGAAGTATGGTGTGCATGGGGCAGGGGGAAAACCTGACAAATGGGCTTTAAAGTTTTCAGCTCAGTAAACACCAGCTGTTTGATCTGTGACAACTGTGGATTTAACAGGAATTCAGGCTTCATTGAGGCTTTATGAACAAGGCTGCACAAAACAGATCACCCCTGGAACATTACAGGGGTTCACAAAATGTCCACTGTATCTCATGGGATGCTATCTTCAATTTTCAAGTTATTGTTTTTTAGCACACCTGAAATCACATGCAGTAAGTGAAGAGCTTAGTTCAAACTGCCTTACGCATTTTCTGACACATATTTTCTACAAGGAAAGAAATCTCCTACTCCTACCTACATATTTATGTAAAATATATCACCACAATCATCAGAAGCTTTGTTTTCAACTTATTAATGCTCAGAGGACATTTTCAAGCAGTCCAGTAAGCAAATTGCTGAAATAGCTTTTTAAAAAATTCAGAGCCACATTCTCATTGTGTGCCAAAACAACTCTAGAGAACACTAGAGAAGACAGCTCAGTACCTTTTACATAGTTTTCATAGGTTTTTTTTCCATGCTATGTGCTAAAAGGCTGTGCAAGTCAATAAGAAAGAAAATTTCTGATGACAGGAGTTAATGATTAAAAAAGATATTTATAAATATACCAAGGATTTCAAATGTTGCCATCAAGACCAAATGTTTATTCTTTGTATATCCTTACCAGAGTTCTGGGACCAACAGTGATCCTGCAGCAACTTGAGATCCACTTCAGATGCTAGACGACGGCTGAAGTAAGAGTGACATTAAACTTAGAAACTTAAGCTGCATTTGTTCTTTCTCTGATCATATGGTTTTCCTACCACAATTAATACAATGCAAGCATATGTATGTTACAGATATAAAAATCTCTGCAACCCCAATCAATCACAGCAGACATTTGTTATTGCAAGTAACTCTGGTCCAAGCATGTATGTGGAACTCACACTATTTATTCTACTACAGAAAAGTTGTTCTCTGCTTATGCACAGCATCATTAGGCAAACATGAGCATTCAGCAAATTTTAAAGAGACTAGATAATCCTAGGACTATGGATCACAGAATGTTAGGGGTTGGAAGGGACCTATAAGATCATCTAGTCCAACCCCCCTGCCTGAGCAGGATCACCTAGACCAAGTCACAAAGAATCTTCCCTGACCGGGAATCGAACCCGTGCCGTGGCAGTGAGAGAACTATAACCACTAGACCACTATGTCTTCCTTAATATTACCATTCTCCTGATACTTTTTTTGTAATTCCTTTTTCTTGTTTCTTCCATGACTTTTTCTTTAGATGAAAAATAATGAGGAAAGTCTTCCCCACCTGATCTATAAATAACAGTATTAGCTCTTCTAATTGACAAACCTTGTGGCAATTTTGTGTTTGTCATGGTTTATGGTCAGAGCAGCGCAGACCAATAACAGACGCTCTCTTTTAACCCCCCTCCCTCCCCCAAAGGGGAAGAGAAAAGGAATAAGGGAGAGAGGCGTAGTGATTAGAAAAGGAAACTAGACCAATTTAATGAAAATGAAAATAATAATGAAATATATACACATATGTACAAAAACAGTACTGAACCCAACCCCCCTGATGGTAATTACGTCACCTTCACTGATGCTGTGGAAGAGCTGGATTCTAGCACTGGGTTTCAGGAACACACCGATCAAGATTGGAGCGAGAGAGCAAAAGAGCAAGCGAGAGAGCAGAGCAAGAGAGCGAGAGAGACCCTCTGGACCCCCGAGCTTTATATACTGGATATGACATAGATGGGATGGAATACCTCGTTGGTCAGTTTGGGGTCACATGTCCACTCCTCCCTGCAGGTGCGGTCTTTCTTCACCCCTCAGTGCGATACGTAAGTTCTAGCAGTGGCCTTGGTCTGCATTCCAATCCTTGGTAGTAACTCTAAAAATAAGGTGTTATCACTGCTAGAAGCAGACACTCTCTGCAAAACATGCTGCTAACTTCAGAAAGTGCAGTTAGTTAGAAAACCTGAGCTGAAAAGCAAAATCACTGAACAGAATTTGTTTGGTTTTCACTCAAACCTGGACAATGTTCTTAATAATTCAGTTGTTTTCTAAAATGTTTCTTATAATGACAATGGGTAGATCAATATTCTAACTCAATGTTTATAATTTCATCCTTATATCTTTACAAAGCTCTTGGCAAAGAATAAACTGCTCCCTCTATTTAAGTTGAGAGTTAAGCAGCACTCCAACAGTATAAGATCTTACCTATTCTTACCCCCTAAGGATTATTTTAACAAAAGTACTCTTCCATGTGGGCAAAAATGGCACTGCAAGCTAGAACCTGAGCAGGATCAAGGAAGACTACATATCCCTGGGGGTGCAAGCGAAAAATATTGGTACCCATGTTATCTTTTTCTGCATCTTAACAGTCATAGGTAAGGGAGCAGCCAGATGCAGCCAGATAATGAATATTCGCTCCTGCCTACACGGCTGGTGCCGTTGCAAGGGGTTTGGGTTTCCTGACAGTGGAACATTCCTTGAGAAGTATAACCTGTTAGGGAGGGATGGAATACACTTGTCTTGAAGAGGTAAGGGAGTCTTTGGCAGTAGGCTGGCCAAGCTGGTCAGGAGGGCTTTAAACCAAAGGACTTGGGAAGTGGGGTCCAAAGTAGTACCACTCAGGCTATTGCATCCAACGGGGGAATACACCAGGCTAAGCAGAGCAGTGGGATAGTGATCAACACTGTGCTTCCCGCTCATTTCAGGTGAGCTATAACTGGAAGCATACTCACTTGATTTGCCAGGTTTCTACATCTTCATTTAAAATGCTACCACCAGGCACCATTTTTACTTTGGGTAAGTGATACTTTCAAGAATGTTGTTAGTAGTGATTGTAATGCCAGTTAAAAATTGTCATTATAGCACAATAGTATCTTGTGCTTTGCTTGATATTTAGTATTTTCTTTTAACTTGTAGGGGTCTATACTGCTTTATAAAGTTTATTCATGCATAATTGTTTCACTGTCTGCTTAAAAGCATTATCAAATTTTAGCATTATAATTCCAAGGGATTATGGTGGAATTTGGTATAGGAAGAAAACTATCCTTAAAACAGAATGCAAAGCATTTGAAGATAGCCAAGAAAAGGTGTCTGATCATGTAACACTAGCACAGTTCTTTATTTGTTATTCATTGTCTAGGCACATGGACAATAGAGTCATGCTGTTTGATATCAAGATTTCCATCATAAGTACTAACGCTCTAACACCTACTTCAGTGATATCAAAGTTTATTATTTTCATGTTGGTTTTATCTGTCACTGTCCAAGTGCCTTACAAAGGAACTTGCTCTGTTGCCATCTTGCTGATAAGGAAGCCAAGGCATGAAGATGGGAAGTGATATGCCCAAAGCTACTAAACCAAACCAGTGCAAGTGAAACATGCTCAAAATAGTCCCATTCACAGATTAAAAGCTTTATTTTTAAGGATATGGTGCCTTCCCTTTGTTTATGGAAATGAAAAATTATGAGATCTACAATCCAGACATTAAAAACATGGGGGAATTATAGGCTGTTTCAGAGATCATCTTGTTATGGTACTTTTACAGTGTCAGAAATCACTTTCAGCAACCATTTCTTTAGACCAGCTGCACTGTATGTCTCCTGATAGACTGCAGAATTGGTAATTTTCCAGTTAGTAGTCCAGCAAGATGCCTTCTGCTTCTTTGTTTTTTCCCTTCTCAGGTAAGTACTTATTTGGTGTGCTGCTTGTTCTGAGCAACCTACATCCTATGATCACGTACTGTGCAGATCTGTCAAATCACTGACTCTTAAGACTATTATTTTTAATGGTAAATTTCTTTACATGAAGACTGCTTGCTCTTCTGTGTTGATTGTTATAGCATAGGAAATTACTTCGTTCTTAAGTAAAAAGCCGATTTAAAATATAACTAAATTTCCTGAACTCGGGAATGGTAGAATACATATTCGTTTCAGAAAACTGCTTCCTCAGAAGCCATAATGAGACTTTTATAACATTTGTATGTTGGCAACACACAGAGGTTTTTCAGTTCCTTTCCTTTAGAAATGTTGAAATGAAGCTGTGCTTTATTTAATAACCCTGCAGAAAATCTTAGAATTCTGCTGGCAAAACTTCAATGAATCAGCAATTTGGTGATCTTAAAAGAAGAAAAAATACATAGCTTGAATAATCCCCTAAAAAATAAAAATTTTGGCAAACCAAGTGATTTAATTAAGAGGATTAGATTTAGAAAAAAAATAATTGAAAGGTTATTTTGTAGGTGAAAACTATAAACTCAGTATTAGGGAGATTTAGAGGGATTTAAACTGTAGTCCCTTGAGAGAGCATCAAACCTGAGTCCCCCCCCCATTCCTGTAGTCACCATACACATTAGGTTATTATTTTCCCTCTCCCATCAGGTTGAAAAGATTCTGCAGAGCACTTTGACAGTTACAGCTAAAGGTTAGTATGTAGTAGTGCAAGCTCATGATATAAATCACTTTTCTCGGGTGTTGATTTACTGGGGTCACCAAAAAATAAGAATGAATGCTAAGGAGGGTGACTCCCTTCTCTTGGGCAACCTTAGTGAACAGGAGGTGTTTCCAGATAGCTGGCAAAGAGTGACCTGTGCAGCAAGTCCCAACTGACTTAACTCTGTGAGAAGATGGTACCTGATCCAGATGCTGCCCCTGAGTTTCCCCCTGCTGAGCTCCAGGCAGCCGTGTGTATATTTGGCAGTCGCCTTTTCCTGATGAAGTAAACTGCTCTCTTGCAACTTCACTTTGTGAGGTGAAATGCCAACAAATGAAGATAAAAACATCTTCAGATGACTGCATTTTTTGATGGATTCAGACTGCAGGCCATAATTCAGTACTTTATCTGCCTAAGCCTCTCAACACAGGTAGCTGAATCTCAACTGGCTACTGCACGTGATTCTCTGTGGGAAGCCAAGGCACTTGGCAACTTGTTTCTTCTACATCCTCAATCAACACAGCATGCTTTAACTAAACTCATGCCTGTTGCAAAGTATTACTTTGGAATTGCACTGGTCATCCAACTGCAGTGTGATTGTTATCTTTATATGGGTGGGGTTTTTTTAATTTGCTTTTGATATGTTGCATTGAATTCACAAGTTATGTATTAGCATGGCAGTAATAATATAGTATGTGCCATAGAAAGAATCTCAGAATCATAGAATGGTAAGGGTTGGAAAGGACCTTGAAGGATCATCTAGTCCAACCTCCCTGCCAGAGCAGGGTCACCTAGATCAGGTCACACAGGAACAGATCCAGGTGAGTTTTGAAAGTTTCCAGAGAAGGAGAGTCCACAACAGTAGGAGACAGTAGGTACTGATCATAACAGAAACCTCTGTATTTTCACAGCCCAAAATAAGCTGGTCAATTCTGACACTTCAAAACTATGTAATAGCCAAGAATCTGTTTTTCATTAAAAACTTTTAACATTGTGTGACATGTTAAATGTAAATGGCTAAAATTTCTCTGGGGACTAAAGTATTTATTTGTTAAGTACTTAGCACTTCTGTTATTTAATTAATACAACTTATCACCTGAAGTTATCAAGAAACAAGAATTAATATTTCTTTAAACCTTTTGCTTATTATAAAAAAACCCTGTGAAATATCACTGTTAAAATACCATTTTTAATCCAGAATAATAAAACCAAATTATTTTAATTAATTTGGACTTAAATGTGCTGTCATCCCACTTTCAGCACTGTTATTTTGTGTTATAGAGATGTTTGTGAGACATTAGTATTGTAGTGAGAGCCTTAGCATTTTGTAGTCTTAAGGAACATTGTTAATGTTAAGTGATAATTTCATGTTTTTATGAGCTTTTATTTCCCTACTAGTTGTAGGATTTTTACCAGCTTCCACGTTGGTAGAGAGACCTCTGAACCACTGTTCTTTGTCCACTGAGCTTTTTTACCTATGTAGTTTCTCTCCATCGAGATACAAAAAATATTGTGTCAGTGTCAAAGACCTTTCTGAAGTTGAGGTAAATTACTTCTACTGCTCTCCCCTCATCCATAAATAAAGTCATTGTAGCAGAAAAGGCAATCAGGATGGTCAAGCATGTTTTATCATATATAAATACATTTTCTGTTCTCAGACACCCTTTTCTCCTTTATATGATCAAAAATGTGCTCCAAGATTACTTGCTCTGTGATTTTTCCAGGAACCAAAGAGAAGCTGATTTGACTGTATTTCCCTGGACTATTTTTATCTTTTGTGATCCCAGTCAGCAAGGAACTCTTCTGTTTTCCATCACCTTGCAAAGACAATATAGAGTGGTGTTAGAAGAACAGTGAACAGTTCTCTTCAACATTCCTGGATGTAACCAAACATTTTGTATGTCCAAAATACATCTTTGGTTTGCGTTTTCTCAAGTAATATCTGATTCAATCCTCATCCACTCATGGTAGTTCTTGTTGAGCTTTCTTACTGATCATAGGGGCTGGGAGACCACGTGAAGGGAAGGCAGCACCAAGTACCTCAACTTTACCTGATTGTACTACCACTAAATCCCATACCTCATTCAGCAGCAGGTTCACACTCTCCTTCTTCAGCCTTTTATTACCAATGTGGTTGTAAAAGGTCTTCTTATTGCCCTTGGCATTCCTTGAATATCTTGACTTCACATGAGCTTCAGCTTTCCTGAAAGCATCTGTCACAGTTTAGGGTCAGGGCAACCCCCAGACCAATAACAGATTGCTCTCTTTTAACCCCCCTCCCTCCCCAAAGGGGAGAGA
>JAOEGS010003098.1:53637-64966 GCA_025447755.1 Corythornis vintsioides | reverse complement strand
TTAAATTGTTCTAGTTTCCTTTTCTAATCACTAAGTCTCCCTTATTCCTTTTCTCTTCCCCTTTGGGGAGGGAGGGGGGGTTAAAAGAGGTGTCTGTTATCAGTCTGGGCTGCCCTGACCCTAAACCGTGACAGTGATTCTCACACTTCCAAATAATTATTTCACTTACGACCATCTGAGATTAAACTGCAGTTACAATTGTAAAACATCCTGATCATATACGTTTAAAGAAAAAAAGCCATGAATTGAGATACTGAACAACTGCAATTTTAAGTAGTCCAGGATAGCCAGTATTTAATTTGAATTACTCATCTACCTCTGCTGAGTTTCTGTATGTTGTGACAGCTAAAAGTGAGATAGAAGGAACTCAAAGAAGGATTTTTTCATAATAAAAAAAATGTTCATAATAAAGATAAAAATGAATCCCCATATGTTCAGATAAATACCTTGATATTCTCTAACACCTCTTCAAATACAACTTAAGCATTACAATCAAAGCTTCTTTTTCTGAGAATTCAAATGGGTATTATATTTCTCTCTTGAAGGAATATTTCTGTTCACAGTCTTACTGCTTTCTTAACTCTTTCTGCTTAATGGTTGAATGTACACTCGAGAAATGGCAATAGGAAGGGGAGAAAGTTACAGGTATACAGTAGCAAGACATGAACTCCTGATACTGAATTATACTGCTGGATTAAGACATTTCTCATTAATATACATTACAAAGAGTCTTCATACCTCTCAGTTTATGACATAGCTTTGTGAAACAAAAAGCCAGTAAGAGTACCAAAAATGGTACTATCTAGGATACCATAAAACCCTAAGTACATTATTTAAAAAAATAACATAAAGCATTACCAAAGTTAAAGAGTAACAGAAACTTATTTATTGAAAATCACATTTTCACCTTTCAGTAGGCTCTTCCATATAAGACGGAAGGCCAGTGTTCTTTCATTATTTTTTTACAAGGGAAGTTTGAAATGCCTGTTTCTGCTTATTTAGAAGCCTTGTAAAAATTCTTGTAGTTGTGCAACTATTTCTGTATCCACGGTTTCCATAAGTGCCTGAAAACCTTGTTCTCCCAGTAATTCCTGCTGTGCCTTTAGCTTCTCATAGGCAAACTGCTGCAATGACACAGTGTGTACAGGGTCCTTCAGTGCAAGCTGTGGAAAACAAGATAAAAATATATATAATAATGCACTAAAAATATATTGTGACTTACTCATCTATTTTATGATGTCAGCTCAAAAGAGAAATCTGCTTTTCTTTGTACTTAATTGAGAAATAAGAGGGAAAACTCCTGTAAAGCAAAGATGAAATTATTATCAAAAGCATGTATCATTTTAAAACTATCTGAAAAGTTTCAAATCATGGATTCAGTCTGCTGGTAAGATTTAATCCCTCAACTAAATAAAACTATGTCAAATCTGCTTTCTTAGTTATTGCTGAATTAGTTTCCCCATAATTCCTAAAAACACATCAGATGTCACCATGAAAATCTTAGAGATGGCATGAGCTATGTTGTTATATTTAATAGTAAGGAAAGAAAACATTAAAACAGATTCATCAGTTTAGATTACATAAACAGCAGCTAAAATAACGCTCTAGCAGGTGGGTTGGACTAGATGATCTTTTGAAGTCCCTTCAAACCCATAAGGTTCTGTGATTCTGTGAAAATAAAATGCCTGTATAAAAAGTACACATAAAAAATAAAATTCTTCAGTGGTAGTAGCTATGTAATCTCAACAATCCAGCTGGATTGTACGATTTTATTTGGGTGAGGTGGGGACAGAGTATTTGTCATTCTCTTCTTCTGGTTAACTGCTTCTTAATGAAAACAGAGGTAGTTGAAGGGGCTATATTGACAAGAGGACCTAATCTTCAATTTTGATACCCAAAGACAGTGGAGGGCAGGCTAAGGACATTGGTATTTAAGCAGCATTTTTTCCTTAGTCCGCCAAGATAGATGAAAGGGAATGGGAATTGAGGACATCTGGAGCCTGTTGTATCATAAAGTAAAACACTGAAATACACAGGCAATTACTGCAGATCTGTTCATCTTAGTATCCAACCCAAACAAGAATTCTGCAACGTCAGGAAACAAAATATACTGCTAGCTCTCAAAGCTCATTGAAACAAGAGACTTGTGAGCTCATGATACTCTGAAATACTGCTATTTCCAAAGAAATTAAGCATTTTAAACTAGCACAATTGCTCCTCTGGAATGATAAAAAGAAGAAATATTTTCTTATGGAGTGGAAGACATTAAATCTTAGAATTAATTTCTTATCTGTTAAACAATATTATTCTTAGAACAGGGGAATACTGATTGAAACTGTCAAGTAAATACAAGAAAAAGAATTAGTAAAAAATCCAAAACCATGGGGGGGACACTAAAGAGTATTTAGCAATTTCTTATGAACCACTGCAGCAAAAACCATGCTGCTTTTTGGCATCTTCCATCAGCGTTCTTCTTATTACATCATAGTTCCTCTATTTAGTTGTTCTTATTATGGTCATATCACTCTTCAGGTTGTAAACCTGAAATCATTCCCTTAGTATTCCCAGTATTCATAGATATGATATAATATTCCCAGTATGGGTCTTTTCTCCTTGAAACCTTCACCATTTTCTACTGTATCTGTTTTATATTTCAAAGGTAATATACAATCTTATTACTTATTGCTAACATTACACTTTGGAAAAGGGGAGTAACTGCAGTAATAGTTTAGTATTCTGTAATAGTTCTCTCAGATACTGTAATTGGGCCTCTAGAATGTAAACAGACTTTTCTAACAAAATTTCTTAACCACAGCTACTCTAATTAAGACTAGCCAATATTAGTGATAGCCTTTTGTAATGGCATTAGCACAGTCACAGAATAAAAAGGCAACCGTCTTGCCAAAGAATCTACCAGTTTCTGAACAATTTCTATTTGTTAACCAACAAACGTAACTTGGACACATAACACACTTCCAGTTAGCTAGTGTCAGTAAGCTTATAGCTCTCAACAGTCATGTATAAAATTACTGTGGGGAATTTTGCACAGAAAAAGATGTGTTGAAATTGCCACGGACAGGTCTTCTCATCTTCTTAACCATGACACAACAGCCACTAGATGAATGGCATGCATTACAAAGTCACCTTGGGAAAAGCACTGCCAAAAAGCCATTCTTTAACAACCTTTTCCCCCCATAAACCATTTAATCTATATATCCTGTTAACGGAATGATTTATGTGACCCTAACATAAACCCTTAAACTTAGACTCAGAATTAGAATGGAAAGTCAGAATAATTTGCCTTAAAATATTAACTTCAGATTTGTCTTCCTACTCTACTAAGACAGATGAATTTAATCAGCAATTTCATATCACTAAGTTTGTTCTCCTAATACCTAAAAAAAAAAAACCAAACACAAACCAGAAAAACATACTTAAGTCAATTGTAAATATATTAATGTTCACTAATAAACCTGAGGTCTACATTTTCAACCACTAGAATACAAGTATATATGTAATGCTGTTCTAGCAGTCCAATGATTGTTTTCAAATTGATAAAAAGTGGTGTACTCTTTTGAAAATGAAAGGCTTGAGTCCTTGCTTATTTGCAAAGCTTACTGAACCTCAAGTATCTCTAGTATCTGTTATAATAGTAATTCTGACATACTCTCTAGAATCTCTTAGAAGTGCTAACCCTCTAGCACCTGTCTTATGGAAGGTGACAATGTGTTTCCAAATAATCCTATGAATCATCTCCACAACACTATCAAAAAAGTAATTAACCTTGAAAAAACAACCAAAGTGTAGAAAAAGACAGAGCAGATTTAATACATTATACAATTCAAAGTTTGTATTTTAAAATTCCTAATGGACCTGTCAGATTTGCACAATTCTGGGAGTTATGGGAATAGACTTCCATATGCACTACAAATTTTATACATAATTTTGTATTTTGTTTTGATTTTAGAAGCATTGTAATTCCAAATTCCGCACTTCCATAAAACTTCAGAGAAACTTGGCAACTTTATACACAGACTTCCCATTAGATAAGAAAGTAACTGAAACACTTCTGTTGCATATTTACCAACATATGTTCTATCCAGACAAGTGAGAAATTGTACTACACTGTGGTGCGTTGACATTGTCTGGTTGCCAGGTACTCACCAAAGCTGCTCTATCGCTCTCCTCCTCAGCTGGACAGAGGATATAATATATAACAGGCTTGTGGGTCAAGATAAGGATGGGAAGAGATCATTTACCAAATACTATCACAGGTAAAACAAACATGACTTGAGGAAATTAACTGGCTACCAATCAAATCATAGTAGATTAATAAGAAATAAAATCAAACCTTAAAAACACCTTCCTCTCCTCCACTTTCCTTCTTGCCAGGCTCAACTTTACTCCTGAATTCTCTACCTCCTATGCTGCAGAAACAATGAAGGTTGTGGTCAGCTCATCACACATTGTCTCTGCTGCTCCTTCCTCCTTGGGGGATGGACTCCTCACACTCTTACCCCTGCTCTAGCATGGGGTTCCACCCACAGGAGAAAGTCCTCCAAAAACTTCCTACTGGCTACAGATCCTCACAAACTTCTCCAGCATGGGTCCTTCCCATAGGTTGCAGTTCTTCAGGACAGTACTGCCCCACAGGGTCACAAGTCTTTCCAGCAAACCTCCTCCAGCATGGGATCCTGTCTTTCCATGGGTCCACAGGTCCTGCCAGGAACCTGCTCCAGCATGTGTTTCCCATGGGGTCACAGCTCCTTCAGGCATCTCCCTACTCACTTATGGGATCCTCCAAGTGCTGCAGGTGGATACCTGCTCCACCATTAACCTCCTTGGGGTGCAGGGGAATATCTGCTTTGGTGCCTGGAGCTCCTCTTCCCGATAATTCTAAACTGATCTTGGTGTCTGCAGAATTGTTTCTCTCACATATTCTTGTTCCTCCCTCTCTGCTGCTACTGCTCCACACAGCACTCCCCCCTGCCTCCCTGCTTCTTAAATGTGTTATCACAGAGGTGCTACCACCACTGCTGATGGGCCTGTCCTTGGCAGTGAAGTAGGAGAGAAGGCTTGAAACATTCTTGTATAACTTCCAGATTCTCTATATTGTTCTTTATTTTCTTCTTTCCTCTTAAAATATATGTTCCCAGTTATTTGACCAAACGTATCTGCTACTGTCATTGTTATCAACATCACATGAATTGAGTGGGTGTGATGCTGCTCCTACAGACAGGAAGAAACTCCAGCAGAGGTGCTTAGGAATGGGCACAGGTGATGTAGCTTTTAACCTGTTTTTTTCCAATAAAATGCTATGTGCTTTCAAAGACACTTCTACCAGGGATCTTCCCAATTATCTGTATCATTTTGAAATAAACAGCCACAAGAACTGGCAAGTCTCTGTTTCTGCACTATCCACAAAAATTTATACTAAGCAACTTCAGTTGGGATTCAGAATGAGTTTATAGCAGACATTTTTAACAGCTGGAGATTGCTTGCTTTAATAGCTGTGAGAAATTCATAGAAATAAGAATACAGTGAATACTGAAGTTAGCTGAAAAATGACAGTATACAAAGCTTAAATCTGAAGCATATCAGAAGTATGAGAACAAGCAGTATGAAACTGACAGTTGTTCTCACAAAAGAGGAAAAGAAAAACAGAGAATTTTCATAATGCTTAGGTAACTATAAAAAATTATTTATGTCAATCTGTAACTGAAAAAATAAAGAATTTCTGCAACTAAGTTGTTAAAACTTTAGCCAGACAGAGAGAAACAGAATTTGAGTATATTAAAAGAAAAATAAGAACAGAAAAGGACTGTAGATTAAAATCCACTTTGTTTAATCTGATTAAAAAAACCAAATGTACTGCTCTCCTTATTGATATCCAGAGAGATATATCTTTATCAATAGGAATCAGTGTATCTGCACATCAATGTTATGTATATGTAAAGAGATTATCCAAAACCACTAAGAAAAAATGATTCTGAAACAACAAAATGGAATTTAAGCCCAGAAGCTAGAAGAAAATTTAACCAAATTTACCATCCTAGAGATGCTTTTAAAATTAGATGAATTACAGAACTAATACATTTTTAAGGACCAGAGAAAGTAATATTTCTGTGTTTTGTTTAAATCTGAAATTGCAAGACACTAGGAATTTTTCTTAAGGCATCACTCAGGATAGCAGGAGAATGCAGAAGAATATACAGAGGAACCATATATTGATTGGTATTTAAAAGACAAGACTATTAACAAACCAAAAGCATTCAGTAGCTTAAAGAAAAAAACCCCTCAAAATAAAACCAAACTGTTAAAAGCCATGCAAACTATTTTCAACTCCCACAAGAAGAAATTAAGTACTAGAAAAGTGTCCAGAAGTATTCATTTGGATACACATAAGTCAGTTAAAGCAAAGGCATGACAAGGCTACATCTATCCACTCAACCACCATGTGTTGCAATTATTCAGTGCCAAGCAGTTATGACTATTTCACAGCATTTGTACACTGTGGTCTTCTGTGAAAGGAAAATTTCAGAGTTCAGGTCAGACAAAAAATAGCACAGCTGCATGGTACCTAATCCAGATATCTTAATCTAAATTAGTGCTCTTTTAAGAGTTTTTTACATTAGAATATGGTTCTGTACAAGTGTGTGTATCAATAGCTACTCCGATAAAACAAATAATCTAAAAGTAAAAGAATTGTTTTAAATATGAAAAATTTGACCTACCATGACTTTTCAGTAAGCTTTTGCTCATTATATTTTTCAATAAGCCCTTTTAATAGTGTCTTAGTACTATAATATCCAGATTTTGTGAACACATGATGTTTATTTTGGCAATGGCAACATTTTATAAGACTCAAAGAGAAAGCAGAGAAGTGTTGTGGTTGCAAAGTTCGTCATCAACACATTTTCCTTTTTTATTCAATAAATGAATTTTCCAAGAAAATATAAACCTAATCCCAAGGCCAATAATTTAACCTAACAGAAGTGAATCACTATAACTGAATATCAGATTTCAAAATTACCATTTTTTTCCTTTTGTCTTGTTCTGTGGGAGGTTCCTCATCTTCTGTAGCTTTGGGCTCTTCAAAATTACACATCAGCATGCAGCTAAGAATAGGAATAAGAATAGTTTTAACATACATTAACATTAAAAATGTTTTTAAAGGACTTTTAAACACAGGATAATGAAGGAGTTTGTCAGAAGTCAGGTAATCTGTTAGCAACTATTTTTTTATCTAAGAACAGTGAATCAAAAGAAGCATGAATGCATGTTCTGTGTCACCTAAACTTATGTAACAATCTCCGTTATCCTCTGTATTTTAGCAAAAATTGTGACTTAAAAATGCATTGCAGCATATAGAAAACAGATTGTGTGGGTTTATAAAAATTAAGATAGAAAGACATACTGTTCCTAACTGGAATTTCCCAGTCTTACCCAAGAAGCGTTCTATATCCTATCAACATGAAAATCCAAATGGTACATATGCATAATTAGCAAAGATTTCTCATTGCACTCATGTTTTCCTGTAAGATCTTTAACAAGAAGACCTGAAAACTAGTATGGTCACTGCTATTTGTTCTAGACACTAAAACATGCAACACTCATGTCTACCTGGATGTGTTCATGTGTGATCTGATCTAGGTGATCCTGCTCCAGCAGGAGCATTGGACTAGATGATCTTTCGAGGTCCCTTCCAATCACTAACATTCTGTGAGTCTGTAATAATGTTTTAGGTGGACAGAAATGAGTTGGCTCCTACTGTTGTTTAATATTAAAGAGTTTTTTTCTAGGCAACTACAGCAGAACTTTAAACTTCATATTTTTTGTTTTGCTCCACCCTTGACAGGTAGCTACCAATACACATAAGTAACAGTCATGTTTTAACTACCACATTTGTATTAAGTATAAACCCAGAAAACATGAAAAATAACCACTCCAGAATAGTTCAAACCAGGATCCAAAAATAGTTCAAACAGTGTGAGTGGAACTTCATAAAGACATTGGTGAAAGCTTTCCTATTGTAAACACACTTTCCATTCACTTCATATTCTCTTCATTGAAAGAATACACAAATATAACACAACTTTAACAATCTTTTCCTAGAAAAAATTTGCTTTAACAACCAAAATGATATCACTCAGGTGACAACAATTTGCCACTATGTACTAGATGTGTTTCATGTCAGAAAGGACATACAATCCACATACTACAAAACACCAAGACAGATGCATATTATTGCTCATTTTCAGCCCTGTAGTACTTTATATTTTTAATTTATGTATTAAAACAGGTATGAAACATTGTCTAAACAACATGGCGGAAAAGTCAAATGCAAGTACAGAAGCCATTTCCAATAAAGGAGCTAGTTATTTCAAATAATACAGAAAATCTTAAGTCTCCTCTCATCATAAATGGCATGATTTCTCATAATAAACTCAGTTTATTAAAGAAAAAGGAGACAAAAAATATGTCAATTGCCAAAATATATAAAATTTAATTACCTTTTTCAGACCCGATAAATTTTAGGTACCACAGATAGTAAAAAAAATATAGAAGAGGAAGGAATGAAAAAAAGTGAAGATGATAAAATTGAGAAAAATGTGAACATTGGTGAGATGAGACAAGACTAGAGCAATGGACCCCTAATATCTATGAATCTATGAATCTATGAATGCTCTCCTTTCCAGAAACTGGAGCTCTGTAAAGCTTTCCTGTATTTAACACTACAATGAAAAACATAAACACGAGGAAACCTGTCTGAGCGTAACCTGTTTTTTTTTACACAGGCCAAAGCACTGTGTAATTATTTTCATGACCTGATCAAAGTTCCATCTAAAAACTGGTGAGACCTTTATTTCTGCATTTATATTTGGAAAGACTCTTCCAAAATCTCATTGCTCTACAACAGTGTCTTCAAAATTTCCAGTTTAAATGTGTTAGTGCTCAGCTTACACTTAAACCAACACTTATCATTTGATTTTAAGAGTTTTCCCTGTGCATCTTTACCCTGTCTTCATCCTTTGGTGGCTGCAGTTCTCTGTTACTTCAGTCTTGATTTTCATTATGCTAAACATGCATGCTGTTTTAGTCTCTGAACTACAATAATTAAATCTTTTGATAATCAGTAGCATACAGACTTATTTTTTTCTGAAGAAGTTGAGGCTTAGATCACTCAGTGCTGGGGAGCACTGTGCTTTGGCCCTGGAGAGCCCAAACAGCACACAACTTCACATAAGTGCTCTCATTTCATATCATTACTTTCAGATGATATGAAAATGTCTAACAAACACCAGAATCTTTCAAACAGCCCATTCATTATCTGTCAACAAAACTATGCTCTTGATTCAGTGTGCCTGTCTTTTATCAAGCAAAAACCATGTCCAGAGTTTGGAGAAGTGCTGTGACAAGTTCTGCAAGACTTTAAGCTTGTAATAAAAAATGAACGAGGACAAAACTTTATTTCTCTGTGAGAACTCTTTTAAGCAAGTGCTGTCAAAGAAATGTGTTTAGAAATAGAAAGGACTCTGCAACATTGATCCTGATAGTAAATAAAACACACTGACAAAGCACACCCCCATACTTTGGTGTTACATCTTCTACACTATCAGTTAAGAAACGAAAACAATGTAATTCTGAAAGCAATTCTTGGGTATAGTTCAGGCTCAACAACAGTGTGGACCATTCTCAATGAACACTTGTTTGCATATCACCTGTTTTAAGAAAGCAATAGGTTGCATACAGGCTCTTCTATGCCAGCTGGTTTCAATGCCAACAAACATTCCCGTATTCAATTAATTAGCTCACATACAGTCTGTTCCACTACCAGTAATTATGTAAAAGTTAGAAAATGTTTGGTGCTTTGCATCTTACTGTTATTATAGTGTCTGTGTGTGCATCTTGCAGAGCACCTGTTTTCTTACAACTCTCCATCATTCTAAAATTAATCATTACAGAGAAAACACAACATTAAGATTCACGTCCTTATAGTTCAGTGTTTTTTGCACTTTTCCAGCTTTAATGGAATACACCAGGAACCTGGGAGTCAGTAGGAGATGAGTGTGGGGCTGGGAAGCATTGCACTATGAGCAGCCCTGACACTACCATCCTGCCACAAGGTTCCAGCTTATGCTCTATAGCAGCAGGTGTGTTAAGAAGAGGAACTGAAGGGGAAGAACTGTCCTTGTTGAATAGGTTTAAGTTCTCCAGGCCATGGCACACTAGGTCCACTTGATGAAGAAAAGGCATTTAGGAAAATGCCTCAATTAAGTTTTATGTCACACTCAAAGAAACCCTATGAACTTAAAAGCTTATTTTGGATAGTCTAGTGAGTAAAAAAAGCAAATTTAGCATATGAACATTTTATGGCATCATTTAGTAGCTAACTGAATGAACATCAAAGTACACTGACTGTCATTTTAAGTCCTCCTTCTCCCTAATGTAATTACTTTTCATTAAGACTAGAAATTTGCTACTTGCTGAATATTTAGTCTTGTGAAAACAGAACCTTAAGAGTGTGTCTTAAAAGCCTACGATCCTTCCAATCAAAACTTCACATATAAGCCAACACTGCTACTGTTAATCCCACAAAAATTAATTAATTAGGTTTTTCACTTACTCTTTGTATGTTCCCGTTTCAGGATCCTCAGTCATAACATCATGCAGCCCTTCCACCGAAATGTTTATGATACCACAAAATTTGTCTTGGATAACACTGGAAAAGAAAAAAAAAATATTACCTTGTGTAACACTGGAAAAGAACAGGAAAGTGAGTTAGCTAAAGGAACTAAACAGGAAATTTGTTCAGTAACTGGAGAGCACATTTACTGAGCTGTGTTTTCATTGCCCATGGCTTAGCTAAGCATATCAAACAGCTAATTCAAGGGCTTTTTTCCATTACATAGAGGTTTCAAAAATATGCAACAAACATTATTCTTAAATAAAGTTTCATGTAGCACTTCAAAATCCTTTAAGTGAAAATGGAATAAAAGAAAAAATAGGCACAGGACTTGAGAACTGAGAGGGGAGAGCATGCTCCTGCTAGCAGGGAAGTCATCTACACATTTTCTCCCAACATCATCCAATGCTAAATCTACACACAAACCCTTGACAGCAGCTTGTAACCAGAGAAGGTTCATTTAGAATAAGTCACCCAGGAACACATCCAGGTGGGTCTGGAATGTCTCCAGAGATGGAGACTCCACAATCCCCATGGGGAACCTGTGTCAGAGCTCTGTCACCCGCACTGAGAAAAAGTTCTTTCTTGTGTTGACCCTAAACCTCTTGTGCTCCAACTTACTCCCATTGCCTCTTGTCCTGT
>JAOEGS010003098.1:38266-48335 GCA_025447755.1 Corythornis vintsioides | reverse complement strand
GAACATTTATATTAATTATATTCATACAAAGTTAAAACAACTGCAAGATCCATAAGAGAATAATATCCATCCTTTGAAGACAAAGCCTAAAATTGTGTCAATACTGTGACCTGACATTTCCAAATATACACCACATATTTAAATATCTTCTGTAATTAATCTGGAATTAAATAGTGTGGTATATTTCTTCAGTTTGTACCTCATCTATACAAATTTTCCCTCAAAATATTACTATTAGATGACAAAGTATCTTTTATTGACAATAATTAAATGGCTCTATTACCTTAGATGTAATAAACTTGGCAAATTTCTCAATCCAACAGAAATTTAGTTCTATTAATTTGTTTCACGCTTTATCATAAAATGATACAGATACACACCAACAAAAAATTCATTTTAATATATTCATTATACAGATTGAATACACAACTTTGTATATTAAAACATGTCATAGATAGGAATAAAATTTGTAGAGTTCATAATATTCCTCTTCGTCAAAAGTTTATATAGGCATGATATAATCATTTTTCCCTCACTATGATGAGTAATAAAGGTGGAGTAGAAACTTCATTACAATGAATAAATGAAGAAATTTTTTCCTCATTTTCCCAGATTCCTTGTCTTCAAGATCCTACTAAGAACTATGTTTTGCTTGCTTCAAGATAGCTACAGAATTTCCATAGAAAATCACACTATTAAGTACTGCAAAATAAAAATGTGTACTTTATACTGCATGTATACTTGAGTTACAGGTGAGAGTTTCCTGCAACAGGGACAGATTGATGGATGACATCCTGTCCATGTCAGATTTAAGTGACATCTAATAAAAATCAAACTTTGAAACATTCAGGAAGCAAATAATGATGTAGATCTCAAATCATACCATTTTCCACAATTCTATCATGCAGTGAAGGTCATTTTGGAAAACTGAAGGTCTTGATTTCTTGAAATTTCAGATCACAATGAAGCTAACATCAAATTAAGTCAGATAAACTACAATGATGAATGTTCAAACAATATGACTTGTGCCTGATTTTCAGATGCTGTTCGCTTGAGCAGCCTAATTTGGTCCAGCTCTGAATGCCCCGCTGAATTCCGAGTTAGAGACCCCACTGGGTCAGTTATGCTGTATCTCCCAGGCTGATAAAACCCGTAATATTCTATTCTCTTTTCCCCCGAGTTTTCCAGCATCTTTAACTTCTGCTTAAACTGAATAATCTTACAGGTTAAGAATAGAATCACAAGGCAAGCCAGAATGAAAAAGGCTAGTAAAATGTCAAAAGCCTGGTTCAACTTTTTCACCTGTTGCGCACAAAATAGGGATGTTTTTAATGATACAGGAGCAGCATCTGTTGGAAACAGATCTTTTTCTTCTAGGGTTCTATTAATAGGAATAATCTGTGCTGATATTTGCACTGGTAACGTGGTTAATACTGTAGTTGCATGTGATGGAATTTCAGCAGCATTTTCTTTATAGGTCAATGTGTTAGTAGATACAGATGTAGTTCCTTCCCATAAAGCAACATACTGAGTTTCTGCATTGACAAAATGTTCAAGTGTGTTGTGTCTCTTTCCCTTGTGCCACGACATCAGCAAAGTGGTAGTGCTGTGATGGACACCTACGGATCCCAGACTCCAGGCTGTTATTGGGCTGGCAGTAGGGCTGCTGCAGTTTGCAAAATGAGTCCACTTCATGTAGTGCAAAGGTCTACCACGCACACTCAGGGGATCCTGGCAAAGAATTTTTACAGAAAGAGGAGATGATGCTAGCCAGTTAAGCAACCCAAGCATGTTGCAGCTGCAGTTCCAAGGATTATAATTTACCTGTAGATGAGTTAAAGACACTAAGGGCTTGAACACTTCAGGTTGTAACTCTGTAATATTATTAAATGCTAAACTAAGTATTTTAAGTGACTGACCCATTTTTTCAAAGGTACCATCACCAATACTGGTTATTTTATTTCTGTCTAGCTGCAGATACATTAAACTGTTCAATACAGTAAAAGTGCTAGAATTTATATTTTCTAAATCATTATAACTTAAGATTAGCTGCCTAAGGTTATTTAATCCAAAAAATCCATTTAGAGCAATACATTTTAGGTTCATGTGTTTTAAAGACAGGTGTCTAAGCTTGTTAAGTCCCTTAAATGCAAAAGGATGTATTGATCCAATGGGATTGTGAGACAAAGAAAGTCTTTCAAGGTTTTTGAGCCTTCCAATTGCATTTGATGGCACAAGTGTTAAATTGTTACCTTCAAGGAACAAATATGCAAGGTTTTCAAGGTGATGAAATGCTAAATCTGATATCCGTGAAATCCTGTTATTGGCTAGGTTAAGTGTTTGGAGACTCATCATTCCCAAGAAAGTCCCACTTCCAAGGACACTGAGACGATTTTTTTGAAGTGTTAAATATCTAACTGAAAGTAGGTCACTAAATAATCCCCTGGGAACAAAAGCTATTTGATTACTCTGAAGGTATAAACAATGAAGATTGGAGAGACCTCCAAAGATTCCTGGATCCAGGCGTTTAAGATTATTGTTATTTAGATGCAAGTAGCACAGTTTGGGGAGTTCCACAAAAGCTTTTGGATGTACATACGAAATGCTGCAGTTATCCATGTAGAGTGCAGCAAGCTTCTGAAGGCCTCTTAGTTCATTTGGAGCGACATGCGATATATTATTCCCACTGAGGTACACAAGAATCAGCGTTTTTGGGAAGTTCCGTGGGATGCTCGAAAGCCCTAAATTACGGCAGCTAACTTGCCTCCCTGTGCAAAGCTGGCAAGCAGCTGGACAGCCAAGAGCCTCCTTCTGGAGCAGCAACAAAAGAAAACAATTAAGGATATACAGGAATACTCCCAGGCAGGGTGGAGAACTTTGCAGACCAAACATATCAGTGTCTTTGGCCTTCTCACTCATCTCTGACTTTGCTAGTAGAGATAAAAAGAAGTTTATAAATATTATTAATTTAAAACTTTAAAGATTATACATGCACAGTCTTTAAAATGTAAGCATTGTTTTTAAGAGTAGTTATTTCACATATCCTCCTTTGATATTAAATAAGCAATTTAAAATTAAAACCTAGAAGTTTGAACTATCCTGAAAAGATTTTTCAAAGTAAATGAACAATGAAACGAATGTACTGCCAACCTAGACAGAACTGGTTGCAGCATAAAAAACGCCTTAATTGGCCAAAATAACAGCTTCTAATAAATTTTAAATACTGCTTATTAACTAGTTTTTAAAGTTAAGAATGACTAGAAAAAGTTTCAATAGCATTCAAGTAGAAATGCCAACTGAAAACAAGTTTCCTTTAACTGATGGCTTATTTTTAATTTGAATTATACTTTTATAAAGCTGAGCTACACTGAAAATAAATAAGATCAATTTCTTACCCAAGTCTGATGTTCATTATTTCTGTTATTTTGCCGTTTTGCAGATCACTGGACTACGTTACAGGCTCACTGACTATACTAATCTGTGAAACCTCTGGCATGGTACGCTGCCGTGTACTAGAGTGCTCGCATTTTGCCCCAGGATTTTCAACTGTTTGCTCAGGAAACTAAAAAATAAGTGGTTAAAGTCAGGTTGCCATGGATACAGGAAACCCTGGGACAGGAAGCTATTTTATCTGTGCTTCAGAAGTATTGTTGGAAAGGAAACCTCAATTTGTTTCTAGAAAAGCAAGAACTATCTTAGCATGTAACTGTTGCCGTTTTGTTGTGTTTTGGGTTTTTATTAAACTGTTTTTAACTAGAAGAACTCGGAAGAGTTTTATCTAGGGTAGAATTTACAGAATAAAGGCTATCTATTGTGAAACAACACCATTGCATTACCTGTAAATCCTTTCGTTTTCAGACAGAATCCAAAACGTTTCATTAAATCAGTATCAACACTACGCTGTTCTCTGCCTGAAGAGACAAACTGCTGCCACTACGTGCATGCACACACACACACACACACACACACCCCGACACACACACACACTCCAGCAGCCCAGCAGATAGGGACATCTGGATAGCAGAGCACCATTGCATCCTGCACTCCAGCAAGGCACATCCTGTGTGCAACTCTAGGGAAGACCAGCAAATCTGAGAGATGAGACTGCAGCATATGGTACGTAACTGCTGTGCATATGTTGTATTTCAGAATTGATCCAAGCACTTCTTTAATCTCTCTTTAGGCCACTTCTTTAAAAGCCATTTTATCCACAGAGGACTATTTCTATTTTGACAGCCACACCTTTCATACACAGCTTTTACTTCCTGAGTGTCCCTTGTGCAGATAAACAGTACAAATGTGTGCTATAAATATCCCCCTTGCTTAAGTACCAGAGATTACATCCTTAGTTTATATATCTCACAGACTAGCTGCAAAATCCAGTCACATCAAAGGAGCAAAGGGAAAACAACAAATAAGACAAATCAAGAGATTAAGCCTAAATATAGCAATTAACTACAAAATAATGATTTGAACTGTAATATTGCTGACCTTTCAATCAGTAAAATGAAGCTGACAAAGTCCATCAATAGCCACAGTCAATGAAGAGGGACTACAATAATCAGGTCACTTTGACCACGATGATCTCACATAGGAAGCACAAGTTCATGTAAGAGGTGAAACATCACCCAAATATCTTTGTCTATAATAATCCAAGCTGAAACGCATGAAGCAGATGAGCAAAGGAAGCACAAGAGACAAGGATATGATTTTGAACAGGCTTTCTTCCAAATTCTGTGAAAAGAAACTTAGAATACTGAGATTTTAAAAATGGTTTTGATTATATATAGCTGGCTTTTTATGTGGAATACCTGCAAAACATTCAGTATCAAGGGAAATCCTCCCTCAATTTTTCAACTTGAGTTGAAAATCAGCCTAGAGTAGGGATGGAAATGTTTTAGAAAGGGTAAAATTATCAACCTTCAATTCCAGAGTCAGTAAGTCTTGTAATATCTATTCTAAAGTAAGAAATTAGGAGTATCAGTAAAACTGGTCCATAGGTTACTTAGATAGACTGTAATCAGTCATAAGCCCGAACTGCATTTGGTTCTTTCTTCCAAAACCATCAAACCAATAGGAAAACGAAGTGTTCTTTAGATTTAACTACTTACTTGCACATTTTTTTCCACAGTATTTAACATAATTCTTAATATAAAAGAAAGTAAAATAAAACATGTCCTTAAAGAGGAAACACTGCATAATTCTGAACAGTTCCTAGGATGTTTATGAAAATATCCCTGATAGGGGAAAAGAAACAGTAAGAGTAATTGAAAAATATTATCCAGGTCAGTAAGAGTCAGCTGAGATAAAATTAAAAATTGCTTCAAACAGGAAATTATATTCTACCATGGGGCTTCACTACCCATGGCCTATTTATGCTGGTATTTAAACGGATAAAGGAATTATTAAAAATTCTTTCTTCCAAGATGTGCTGTGTGAAAAAAAACCCTATGGCTAATGGTAACAGACACTCCTTCTTGCAAAATGCCAGTACTGACATACTTATAAAAACTGAATTGCTTAAGATCTACTGGATATTAGCATAGAAATTCAGATAAACCAATATAGTGGCCAGATGAATGAAAAATGATGCCCAGTAAGGTACAGTATCAATATTCATAAAAACTTTGTTCAAACCCTACCTGCCACTGTGGTTGAGTGCATTATGACCTTTCTGATTCTCAAATCTCATGTAAAAAAAGAGGAAGAAAAAGCTTAATCTAGGTCATGGCTCCT
The DNA here is from genome assembly GCA_025447755.1 of Corythornis vintsioides. Classification (NCBI taxonomy): domain Eukaryota; kingdom Metazoa; phylum Chordata; class Aves; order Coraciiformes; family Alcedinidae; genus Corythornis; species Corythornis vintsioides. The sequence goes on along the minus strand of JAOEGS010003098.1, from coordinate 42,599 downwards.
TGCACTAGGAAATCTGGAGAAAGCCCTGTCTTCCATTTTGTAAATGTGGCACTTGTGGGCCTGCAGATCCAAATGGACTGCAGTTTCCAGATATTACTTCATTAACAGTATACACTGTTAAACAATCTGAAAGAACTATCTGTTAAGAATGAAACACAATATGCCAAATGACTGATACCATTTTTGGGAAAACCATAAAAAAAAAAAAAAGACTGGGATGTACACAACTTGGATCAGCATTTCTCAAAAAGGTTAAGAGAATTAATTATTAGTTGAAACTGGTAAGGAAAACAAACAGGAAAAACGCAAGCATTCATTTTAAACAAGCTTAGGTAGCTCCAATAGTGATAGATTATTCATGGCAAATTTTCTTCTCCAGTGATAGAAATACCAGGTTTATATCTGAATACAGCTTTTACATAGCAAAAGTGATTTTTTAATCTTGAAGTGTTAATTTTATCTTAATATGTTAACACTGATGAAGTTACTAATATAGTTGATTTAACATACTAAAATCTAATTCAACGACTCCTCATCAACACAAGCATGAAGCCTAAGCAACCACAATTTGTCAAATTGTCCATAAAATGATGGGTCAAAGTCACAGAAATATAATTCAGGTTATGAATATTAGCTAGCATAAAATAATAATCCAACACCTATTTCTGGATGGGAGAAAAACATGCAACAAGTTCAAAAACAGGTTTAAAGTTACCCATCTTTAGAATGCATTCAAGTAAATTTTTAAGAGGGATTTAATTCCCATAACCAAATTTATATTAAAGTTCACAAAAACAGAGGAAAAATGATTCTTTGCATTGTAATTCTGAGCTAGTAAAAGTGAAAATATGCAGTGGTAGTATATTTAGTATATTGCAGACCTTCCTTCTTTGTACTTTTATTCTCCACGGGTGGGCTATGATTAAACTTTCTTCTTTTGTTTTCAAATACCTACCACCTTCCATCCAGATCATACTCCAGATATGATCAGAAGTAAATCAGGTAGTCACCTACTGCTTAGGTAGCATCAACATTTAATCTCATTTCACCTACTTCAATCCAGAAATACCTGCTGTAACAGTTTAAAGGATGCATCTCCTTGCCAATGATGCAGTGTGATACTCAGACCAAGACTAAAGCCACAATTTTTTCATTCATGTCATTAAAACTGCATTCTTACCTGCCAGGTAAACTAAACAAATCCGAAGCCAAACATGAATGACAACCGTAAAATTATAACTTAAAAATCTCCTTTGAATTTAATAGTCTATTAGAGGCATTGATGAGCATACCTTTGACTAGAGGAAATATAAAAAAAAAATTAAAAAAAAAAATAAAAAGAGGGGAAGATGGTGAAAAGGTTTCAGAATATCATCCCTATAAAGAAAGGGGGATATGCAAGTCGGTTATGTAACAAATTCTGACTTGATAGATGAGGACATAACTACCCTGAAGGGAAGTATGACATTTTATTAGGCACTTTCTTGCCATTTGCTAACATTACATATAGACACCCTCAGAATAAAATTAAATTTCTAACAAAGAAATTTTGACAGAAGAAAAACTTTTATAATAACCTAATGAAGATCTATAATTGCATACTGTAAGTACTTATGCTCACAGAATGACAATTATCTAATTGGCAGAACTAATACTGGCTGACATAACAGACTTGATATATAGTGAGAAAAAGCAGACATTCATTTACATGATGAGCAGAGCAACCTGAAAAACCTCTGGGGATTTTACCCTTTTCCTTATAATAGATTTTCCCATCAGAAATATTTGACTTAAAGGAGAAAATTAACATTGGCATCTGGAAGTACTACACATGTACTACCAAATAAAACAAGAAGAAGATCAGATCAATTAAAAAGCTTCATATTTCAAGATCAGCAGAGTCTCCTCTACTTTGGAGTGGTACCACTCTACCCTGTAGGTCTATCAAGAATGTGCATACCCTCAAGCATCACAATTAGTGATTATCTATAGTGTAGTCCACATGTACTTCCCTTGTGTGCTTAACATGGAGACACCGTTACTCCATAAGTGTATCCTTACTGCCTGAATCTTGTTGCTGTACCCTACTGTTATATACATCTGTTTAAAGATAGAGACCTCTATTTATGAGACACCAGGATCAGGATCTTTTAACAAATAAATGAAAACATCCATGGATAGATGAGCGTGGTAAACAGGAAGTAAGAGAATATGGAAAATAATAAGCATGCATATATTAGACCAAAAAAGCTGCTATTAAATGGCCAGAGTCAGACAGCCAGTGTAGGTAATCAGGTAGTATATGGTTTGTGCAAAAATCCCAAGTAATAACAGGAAATTACTGCTAAGGGAAAAGGTGCTGCAAAACACTAATCAGGAAAGAAGCAGTTATTGTTCTTTTATTAATATGATCTCCAAAAGACAAACACAATGTACGGCTGTGTATAGGAAGATAAACAGGATACTGGATTGAAGGACTACATGCACATATGACAAAATGCAATGGCACTGTTTAGACTAAAGACATGTTGTTTTAGATATCTATGGAATATATTGCCTAGGAAAAAAACCAAGAGTTTGTCTAATAAAACTTTCACTTTATAACCTGCTTAGTCTAATTAGCTCAAGTATTACTGTGAATAACTGCTGTGCCACAATTCCCACCTTATCTGCTTTAAAATCTTTCCCTTGTGATGCTGGCAAAAGACACTAATATTTGAAATAGGAAATTATTTTCACCATGCTATTTTTAAATTTATGATGAAAGCTTCAACTTTCCCTAAGAGTACCAAGTTCACATATGTATATTTCTAAACATGCCCACTAACTAGAAAAGTACCTAAATGCAATGAAGTAATACTGTAGACTTTAGAGGGAGAATAGAAAAGGTCACACCCCTATTTTCCCCAACACTTTATGCATAAAGGAACTCTGATGCAAGAATGAGAATACATGTAATGGTGAAAAATTAAAGTAACTTCAGTCTGTTCCCTCTCCTCTCTCAAATAACCTGATGCTCTTGGGACAGCTCCAGCCATAGGTTAGAGGAAGCAACTGTGAAAACGAGCAAAATCTTCAGGAAGTGCGATACACAGTGCAGATGCCCGTTTTCCATATAGCAGAATTTTGAAAATCTGAGCTTGCTGATGCTACCACCTCTGACTTTCATACAGGAGGGAGAACCTCACCCTTTGCTTGGACTTCCCAAGGAAGTCTGTCTCATGGCTCTTCTCGGGACTCTGGTCTGTCACTGTAGCAGAAAAGTCTTGAACCAGCTTTGGATGTTTTTAGGTAGTGATTACATGTTCTTTACAGATACTAACATACCTTTAGGATTTGTGAGCAACATCTAAATTCCCATTAGACACTGCTTAAGACTTTCCAGGAAATCAAGCAGACTGAATGTGAACTCATGCAGCCTTGTTTTCCTGACTCTCAAAAAGGAAGAATCATCTGAAGGCAAATATGGACTGAACTCTCACCTAAACATGTGTTACACATGAATTCTAGTAGCAACAATTTAGAAGTCAATGTAACATTATGCAGCATTTTAATTAAGAAATTTTGTTTTCTATGCATATTCAGCAATGATGATGGCTAGATAAAGGATAATAGTAAAATCTGCTTCTTAAAGAAATCTATATTGCAAAATCTGTTTCATGGCCTTTCACAGCAACTCTTCCATTTAACGTCATAAAAGGGAAAACCAGGACGAAAGTTCAGAACTACACACAACAGGAAAGAAAACTGAAACATTGTTCCCTGGAAGGGACACCCAAAATACTAACAAGCCAACTGAAGAAAATACTTAATCACAGATGACAGAAGGAACTAATTCAATATTAATTAAAATATATAATAAAATATGCAGCGCTCTTTCCTCACTTATACCAAATTACATTTTCCATTAAATAGAAGAAAGGTAACTATACTCCTATGAAGCCAAATAAAATGTAAATATAGCATAAAATTTCTATTTTTAATTACTCTGCACAAAGAGGCAATACAACTACTTACATTGGAATATTTATCTGCATGATTGTGGAAATACCTTAAAAATCAAATTATGGGCCTTTGAATCACTCAAGACACTGTGCATTTGCTTACCTATTCAGTGATGGCAAAAGAGAAAGCAACGCCAAAGCAGAAATCTTTCTTCTTTCTGGCTGAGTGATGTTATCCATCCGATCAACCCACATTTCTATCAAGTTACCGAGAATTTGGTCCAACTGCAATAGGAAATGGAATGGTCTTTTCCATTTATGAGTACTTCATAACAGTTAAAAATTGATATATATATATTTTTCTATCTACTGAATATATTATTACATTT
>JAOEGS010003098.1:0-13834 GCA_025447755.1 Corythornis vintsioides | reverse complement strand
AGGCGTCGGGGTAGTCTGAGTATCGTCGTGGTATGCCGGCTAGGCCTAGGAAATGTTGGGGGAAGAAGGTTAAAAAAAACAAAACTAGAGCACATCTTTTAGAGAGAGGTATTATCAGACCATGGTAAAAGAAAAATTTGAAGAAATTTAGTAAAAGGAAGGTATTACTAAAGAAAATAGTTAAAAGCTATACGAACAATTACAATTGTATAGCACGATCAAGAATGGTTCCATCAGAGTCGTAGACAATTCTTTTCTATTGCATAAAGTCTCCTTACTCATAAGCCACACAGAGGATCCTCAAAGAAGCACTGTATTTTATTTATTTGCAGATAGGAAAGGACAGAACAGTAAGTGAGACTGCCTAAGGATTGGTTTCACAAAAATCTGAAAAAAACACCACATTTTTCATAAGCTTTTCAAAAAATAAAGACTGACATGAAGTGAAAGGAGAAATAATTTTAGGTCCTACTTTCCAAATGTCTCAAAATTCTTCCTATCATTTTTAAGAAGTCAAACACATAGACAAAAGCACTTCTTTTACTTCAAAGGTAAAGTAAAATTTAATTTACCAGCATCTTTTATCAGTATAGCATTGGCATCTTCTACATTTGTAGATCCTACAAGGCAAAGAAAAAAATGTAACTAACAGAACACAACTTTAGATAGGTATAATGTGAATTAAGATTGCTTTGCTATTTTTATTTTATTCAAAAATTCGGTTATTTCAGTTGTGATACTTCCTTCAGAGAATACATGGAAATAAAATCTTTGCTTTCATACCCCATTTTTTATCAACTTCCTTGGAGCTGAATCTTAACAGCAACATGCAAGTAGGTCAGCAGCATGTGATTTAAATACAATAGGCTCAAAACCTGCAAACCGCTGCAGACCATCAACAACGAAGTACTACTTTCAACAGAATCATAGACCTAGTTCTTATATACTTTACATATACATTGTAAATACACACAAGTAAAAGTTTTACAAAATCATAAGAATTAATGTATTAATGTAATAAATAATGTATATCATCTAATACTTCAAAAGTAACTGTCAAAGTGAAAGCATTCCTTTTGCTTCAGAAGCAAAACCAGAAGCTTACACGTACCTTTTACCATGAAAGCACTGACTTCCAAAATCCAAGGAAAATAACTGTCAGCCCTATTGGAAGGATCCTTTCACCATTCCCAGTATCACAGCACAGAAAGCCATCCTGAAGCTTATGTACACAATGTATTTTATGAAGAAATTCTATGAAGTTACAAACCACTCTCAGAACATATTTATTTCTATTTAAGAGCATGCTGATCTGTTCTAGTAAATTCAAATGTAAGTTATTAAAGTCTAGTAAGGTACAAACTGGGGAAACAACCAAAGCTGAAATGGAAGGGAATACAAAGCAGCATCTACTGCTCCTCTTTGATGGACGCTATAAAACTTAGTTTGGGAGTGCAGAGTCATAGAATCACAGAAAACTTGAATCATTCCTTGGTCTATGAAGATATCTGTCTTTAGACACAAAATCATACAAATTTGAAAGGAGATTCTTCAGATTTGCAAAGTCCTCTAGGCTTTCCAAAATGACTTTCCAAAATTTTCCAAGTGTAACTTGAAATTTTTCAAGATTTTTGCAGAGACATGGAGTTACCATAAACAGAAAGTTCACACACACACACACACACACACACACACACACACACACCCAAAACCAAACAACCAACACCAACAACCCAACTATTTATGTTTTTTTAATTAAGTTTCTCGACTGTGCTCTGGAAAGCCTGAAACCTCATTGTCCTGGACTAATTTAGATCAGAGCTAACTCTGCTCAGTGATTTCACCTTTCAGCTTAGGCCCTTCTGAATTAAAAACACTTTCTGCAAATGCCCAATGTTTATAGTTACTACCAACAACTAGTGCACAGAAAGGCATTGTTATTCTTGGACTTGTGCAGACCAAGGTCATTACTAAATCTTGTGTACCACACTGGGGGTGCAGAGAGTGAAAGGCCGGGGAGAAGTGCACAGGACAGGTGACCCAAACTGGCCAACAACGGATTCCAGCCCATATATATCATATTCAGTACAAAGCTGAGGGATCAAAAGTATCAAGCTCTCTTCTTCAGGGAGGACTCTTGCCCATTCTACCTTCAATTCTGATCTGTGTGTTTCTGAATCCAGTTCCTACCTGTTGTCAAGTGCACCCTGGGACCTGCCCTGCACCGGCATCACAGAGTCATTTGTGACAGTTATAAGTCATCAGGAAGATTTGGTTTGGTATCAGTTCTGAATACATTTCATTTTATTATTACTATTTTCATTAAAGTTGTTTTAGTTTCATAACACGTAAGTCATTCTCATTTATTTCATTTTTCCTCCCCTTTGGGAAGGGAGATGGATTAATAGAGAGCATCTGTCATTTGTCTAGTGAACAGCCCAAACGTAAACATAAAATATCATAGAATGTTAGGGGTGGAAAGGGACCTAGAAGATCATCTAGTCCAAGCCCCATGCCTGAGCAGGATCACCTAGACCAAGTCACCCAGGAACAGATCCAGGCGAGTCTTAAGTGTCTCCAGAGATGGAGACTCCACAACCCTCCTGGGCAGCCCCTTCCAGAGCTCTGTCCCCTTACTGTGAAAAAATTTTTCCATGTGTTTACCTTAAACCTCTTGTGCTCCAACTTGCACCCATTGCTTCTCATCCAATCATTGGATGACACTGAGAAAAGTCTGGCTCCAACCTCCCTACACTCACCCTTAACATATTTAGACACTGATGAGGTCCCCCCCTCAGTCTCCTCTTCTCCAGGCCTAAAAAGCCCCAGCAATCTCAGCCTCTCCACAGCAGGGAGATGCTCCACTCCCTTCAGTATCTTGGTACCCTGTGCTGGACTGTCTCCAGTAGTTCTCTGCCCTTCTTGAACTGAGGTGCCTAAAACTGGACACAGTGTTCCAGGTGGGGCCTCACCAGTGCAGAGTAAAGGGGGAGGAGAACCTCACTTGACCTGCTGGCCACACTCTTCTTAATGCATCCCAGGATGCCATTGGCCTTCCAGGCCACAAAGGCACATTGTTGGTGCATGGTCATCCCCCTGTCCACCAGAACCCCCAGGTCTCTTTCTCCAGAGCTGCTCTCCAATAGCAGCCACCAGCCTGTACCGATACATGCGGTTGTTCTTCCCCAGATGCAGCACTTTGGACTAGCTCTCAGTAAATTTTGTTACATTTCTCCCTGCCCAGCTGGCCAGCCTGTCCAGGTCTGTCTGGATGGCAGCACAGCCTGCTGCTGTGTCAGCCACTCCTCCCACTTTGGTGTCATCAGCAAACTTGCTGAGGTTGCACTCTATCCCTTTGTTCAGGTCATTAATTAATATATTGAATAATACTGGTCATACTGATTCTTCAGTTATAATAAACTGGTCTTCCACTAGTCACAGGCCTCCAGCTAGACTCTACACCACTAACCACACCTCTCTGGGCACTTTCCTTCAGCCACTTCCCATTCCACCTCACTGAACAACCACCCAATCCGCACGTCTTAAGCTTGGCTGTGAGAATCCCATGGGAGACAGTATCAAAAGCCTTGCTGAAGTCTAGAAATACCACATCCACTGTTCTCCCCTCATCTACCCCTGAGACTGAGAGGGGACCTCATCAGTGTCTATCAATATGTTAAAGGTGAGTGTAGGGAAGATGGAGCCAGACTCTTCTCAATGTCATCCAATGACAGGACAAGAGGCAATGGGAGTAAGTTGCAGCACAAGAGGTTTAGGGGAAACACATGGAAAAATTTTTTCACAGTGAGGGAGACAGAGCTCTGGAAGGGGCTGCCCAGGGGGGTTGTGGAGTCTCCTTCTCTGGAGACATTCAAGACTCGCCTGGATGCACTCATGGGTGACTTAGTCTAGGTGATCCTGCTCTGGCAGGGGGGTTGAACTAGATGATCTTGCTAGGTCCCTTCCAATACCTAACATTCTGTGATTCTGTGATTCTTTGTTACCCAACCACTTATGCCATCATAAAAGGCTATCACATTAGTCACCCATGACTTCCCCTTATGGAATCCATGTTGACTACTTGTGACAAGCCTCCTTTCCTCCACATACTTTGAGATGGTGGCAACAAGCTGTTACATCACCTTTCCAGGGATGGAGGGGAGGCTGACCAGACTGTAGGTCCTTCTTTTTGCCTTTTTTGAAGATTGGGATGACACTGGCCTTTCTGCAGTCCTCAGGCACCTCTCTTGTTCTCCAAGACCTATCAAAGATTATGGAGTGCCTCTGCCATCTCCCTCAGCAATAATGGGTTTAGTCCATCAGGGCCTGTAGACTTGTGGATGTCTTGTTTGCTCCACTGATCTCCAACCCAAGCCTCTTCAAGTGAGGAAAATACTTCCTACCTCCAGAATTCCTCTGTGGTCTTGGAGACTAGGGACTCCTGGTAGCTGGGCCTTCGTAGTAAAGACCGAGGCAAAAGTGGCATTAGTGACTCAGCCTTCTGTCCTCAGTCACCAGGGCACCCACTTCTTTCAGTAGTGGGCCCACATTACCTCTAGACTTCCTTTTGCCTCCAACATACCTGAAAAAGCTTTTCTTGTTGTCCTTGACCTGCCTCACCAGGTTTAGTTCAAGGGAGAATTAACCTTATTAACAACCATCAATAAAGCCTAAACCTCATAAAAGTAGAAACGTGACAATCACTGTCAGTCACCTAAAATAGGACAAAAGGCTAAGTATTTCCAATTGCTAAGATATACATCCAAATTTCCATATTACAGATTTGGAAAGAATTTTACAATATTAACATGTCCTTTCAAAAAACAGAATGAATGCACTATATAAAATTAGAAACACAAGGTAAAATTGTTTTAACAGTTGACAACAAGAAATGTAAAAAATTCTACAATTTACCGTATCTTTATCTGTTAAAGAACTTACCCTGTAGACACTGAACCATTTCTAAAAGCACAGGGGTAAGAGTCTGATTATATTCATGGAAAATATCAATAAAAAGAACTTCTGTGCATGGCTGAAAAATCAAAAGATCTGGTTCAGAATGTATCAAAAGAAAGGCAATGAAATTATATTTTATGCTAACATTTTAAGTGTTTAATAACTTGCTCTAAATGTAATATACTTTAGTAAAATCAGTATTATATTAAATACTACTCCTCCTACTATACAGTATGCTTAACTCTTTATATAAAGAGTTTGATGGATCTGTAGAGAAAACCATGGGTCTAGCATGAAACAGCTGGCAATGGGGAGTCTGTGACCACACTGTAGGCATATCACAGTTTCTTTATGCACTAGATTTAGCTACATCATCTGGACTGAATACCTATCTTCACTTGGAATACACTAGGTGCACAGGGCTGGGTTTGCTTTTTTTGTAGTATCCAAATCAAACCAAACCAGCAAATAAACTTCAAGATCTCTCTGGAAAGCAAACCACAGTAGTGATAATTGGGAGACTCACTGTAACAGCATACTTTCGAACTGAACAAGAATGCTAAAATAAATGCTTCCAAAACCTTCTTCATGCATCATGTCTACTAACAAAGTCTGAACTGGTAATATTAATTACCAGTTCAAAAGGGAGACAAGCTCTACTGGTTTTAATGACCATCAGACACTTCACACTATAAATGCTGAAGTAAACTCCTTTTCCCTTTCTCTTAAAATATAAGGTGTGTAGTTTCCAGTGTATTTCAGAATACTTGAACATTGATAAAGGAACAGTGTTAACCGATACTAATTTTAATTAAATACCTTTAGATATTTTTTTTAACAGTACCATCTTATCTTTACACTAAGTATCATCCCTCTTGGTTATATGACTATCAAGAAATGTATCCAGAGAAACCAAATGGCTTTCTTTCAAAAGGAAACACTTACTCTGAGACTGTATTTCCAAGAATCGCCTCCTGTCTCTTCTACAGCTATTATTTCACAAAGAAAAGAAAAAAGGATTATTTCAACTATGGTTCAAATAAAGTTTAGTATTTAGATATATGGGTACCACAGACCACTGAGAAATTCCTTGTTATGAAAACAGTCCCTAGAGGGAGTATTTGGTCATGTAAAAAGACTGCAGAAAATAAAACTGCCAGCACTGCAGTGAGTAATTTGTTGAGCCAATATGAATTCTGAAACTCTTGTGCCAGTATCTAAAACTGCAACAAACTATACAATGTATTTCTTACTGAAGCCTTCTGGGTCCTCTTCCCACATGGTTAGTTCTTCCTTAGTCAGCAGGAAATAGTGTGTGACTAATCTCCTACATATTTCCATTAGTGTTGGATATGTGAAAAATGCTGTCTTTATCTTATGTGCTTCAAGAGTTTCAGGACTGCTATCTGAAATAAAACAGAAATGTCAAAGTTATAATTAAGGTGCTTAATTATCAAACATTAGGCTGTAAAATTAGGAAGAAATCAATAAATAAGAAATTCTTATTTCTCTCAGAAAAAAATAAAATATATTTTCATGGCAGTCTTTCAGGTGGTACTTATTTAAAGCAAGTTCAACTCCCAAATTCATTTATTTTTGAGAGTAATCTAACAGCAGAATTAGACTGAAAGGCTTTACAAAGTATGTAGCTTTTCAGGTACAAAAACTATTTATCTGTGGTTTTTTATTTAATTCAGTAGTGCTAAATTTAAAAAAATATAAATAACACAAAAAAGCTTTTAAGATCTGTTCAGAAAATTTATGCAAATACCATCTTAAAAATAACTTGGATTTTTAATAAGATAATAGTTAAAGAAAGCAGAAGTAAAACCAAGTACTGTACACACCCAACACAAACACTATATGTCAGTCAGAAGTTAATAATTTTTCTGTTTTAATTTTTAATCATCCTGTTCTCAAAATGCCAGGTGATACAGCTTTTATCAGCATGTTCTATATTCTTTTTGTTGCAAGTGACATTTCTATTTCAAAAACTCAAACACAGCTATGAACTTCTGCAAGTAGAAATTTCTATTAGTAACCAGTGGCTTTAGGGTTTTTAGTGTAGTATAAAAGTATGGAATAACATTGAAATACATCAATTATTTTAAAGATTTTTAAATGCTGGATTTGTGTAATCTTTGACACATCCCAGTATATTCACAAAACTGGTTTTTTTCTAATTTAGAAAGATTAATTTTTATCTAATCATTGCCAAATGTCAGACTAATGTGGAAAGTGGTTGTGAGGTTTTTTTGATACTTTTCATACATACAGCAATACATGGAGATTCACAAAACAACAGTCTTACAAAACAGAACATGAAATGCTTTATATTAAACTGCATGTCAAATTCAGTGTTTCTGTATTGTGAAGTACTGTCATTAGTAAATTACAGAAAATACCCCATGTTTTTTCCAAACATTTCATGGAAAGATGTATCAATTTTATGAAAAAAAAAACCAAATTCCATACTTCAATATTTTTAAAATTAGTTCAGTGAAAAATAATCAACACATACATGCTCATTGTGTATTTAAAATTACTTTAGCAAGTCACTGTCTGTATAAATTAATACTTGCATCATCAAAAAGAACTATTGACAGAAGCATACATTGCTAACTTAATGTTTTAAGTACTTTAAAGCAATCATTTTAAGGGATTTTTTCTCGGGAACAACTAGCTAAATGTTTCAGGATATAAAAGATGTTTTTAGTAAATAGAAACAGTACCTTCAATATTTTTGGATGGCTTGTATGCATAATTTTTTACAATCATCTTAATGAGATTCATGCATTGTACAATAAACCGCTCAAACAGTATTCCTTCACCAGCCTCTGTGAAAACATAGCTTACAGCAAACTCCAATGACCTCTGAATCAAAGGGGTAAATGAAAAAGGATGCTGATCCAGGAAATCCAAAAGCTAAAAATTAAGGAAGCAGAAGAGCAAGAAAGAAAATGCATCTCTTTGTGTAAATTTTATTATTTCTTTTTTTTTTTTTTTACCAACAGTAAATTCCAATTTATATAAAGTTATCAAAAAGAAAACTGAACACAGGAAATTAGGAAGAGATCAGTATCAATGGTTAATAGAACATTGTTTTGCCCTGATATTCTTATTTCACTCTCAAAGTTACTATAACTACAATAAGGAACAATAAGTTTAAAGAACAATACCCATTTTCAACTAGACCAGCTCACTTAGCAACACAGTTCATAAAACTTAACAGTCACATTTAAGACTCTGAATATTTTAGAAGGTAATTCATCCCTAGTAGAATTATTGTAAGTAAAAAAAGCATGAAGGAAATAAGTTTGCTTCTTCAGCTTGACTTTTCTAACTGGTGATCTAGAATGGACTGGTCCATTCCTTTCATCTCCTCTACTACTGCAAAAATGCCTAAGCCTAAATTCTTGCATCTCAATTTCTACAGGTAGCAAATAATATACTAAGGTGTATTTTCTCTTCAGGTCTATGAAAAAAAAAAAAATGCACATACATTACATACTTTGCTTGTTCAAAGAAATAACTACTATGAAAAAGATTTAAAATATTCAGGATCAGAGCACCTCCAGTGCAATTTTGGAAAGGCTGACAGGTGCCTCCCACTTCTGATAATTAGGCTGAATATTTAATTAAGATTTATGGCCCCAAAACAGAACAATGAGAATGCTGCAGGTTTAAAAACAGAGCAAATGAAAATGCTACAACTACTTTCCAATAAGGTATGCAATTAATTAACAGAACTTTCTGAAATCTTCAAATGTATTACATAATACAAAAGTTACAGAGGAAAAGGCAGTTCATTAATTTTCTTTCAATAAATTAAAAATGGCTGATTATTCAATAGAACTAAAGGAAGGTTTAGGTTGCAATACATTCCATTCCTTTAAGAACTGAAGCCTATCGGCTTTAAGGCATGTATAAATATGGAGACTACTCCTTCAGGATGGTAAGCTATTCAGTAACTGAATGGAGAATTTACTTACCACTTTAGTGAACAGAATTATAGTCTTTTCTAGACGATCTCTGCATACGTTTTCTGCTCTTATACTTCTACCTGGTGAATCAGATATTTAACAACTATAATTTTTTAGTAACTTTCCTTCTCTTTCTGGAGAGCTAAGTTTTAAAAAATTAGAATAAGTTGCTCTGCAGTGTTATCTGTAATTCAGGAATTACAGCAGCCTGTACTATGTAAAAAGTACTATGGCAGAATAAATTTCGAGTCAAATTCAAGGTAATGAGTAGCGAAAAAATATATTTTTTAAAAAATCTTTGTTTCTCCCAGCTGCAGTGAAATTCACCGAAACTGATTCAAATAGAACAGTTGTGACATCATTAAAAACAACTCAGTGATAAAAGACAATGCAAGAAAATGTATAGATAAAAAATAAAAGTATTGAAAATACGAAAATACCCTTTCATTAAAACTATGCAATACCATGTGTTTTTCTAGAAACTCTCTTAAAGAATAATGTACACTGTAAAGCATTCTGAATTCACAAAAAATAGAAAAAGCTTTTAATAAAAAAAATAAGAGCCAAAATGAAGGCATACAGGCAGAAATGATGATATAATAAATGTAAACAATCTTGTAGGGTAGTTGTGCCATCTTTTGCAAAAAAAAAATAAAAATAAAATTCAGCTTAATTCTTGTCTTAGGATATTCAAATCTGGCAGTCTTCATGTTCAAGAGTACTATGATAACCAAGATTCAGGATGGGACGGTCTTCAATTTAGTGCACTAGAGCTCGGCAACTATTTCACCAAAAATAAAAGAAGGGGCAAAAAGATCATGACTGTAGTATAGTAGAAAGGGAAAATTATTGCATGCAAAGAAGCCTGCATTTTAGAAGAGAAAAAAAAAAAAAAAAAAAAAAAAGAGAAGTATTTTATTCTGGCATTGAAGACAATGTCAGTTTGCGTCTTATCTAGAAATAAATCAAAAGCCCAGATCAGCCTCTCTCACATTAAGTGCTAACTCCTGAGCCAAGAACCTTCATTTATATAAAAAAAATTTTGTTTTACTTAATTTAGACATCTATTCACTGGAAACATATTGTTATATCCTAGAGTGATGTAAGCCATTTAAATCCTGTGAGAACACTAGGTCTCCCAGAAGTATACAAGCAAAAAAAAGATAAGTGAATTCAGATGCAACACTACTGAATAACTGCTTTTTTTGCTTGCTTCAGGTAACTTCCTTGCAAAAACACCTACCAATTATGCTTGTATTTTTTGTTGACTGTATTAACCTGTTGACTGTATTAACCTACTAGTCTTCCTGCTCTAAAGTACAAATAGCTAACCATTGCCTTTATTTCCCATTTGACACATACCAAAATATATAGTAAACTCCAGAAAAAACACTATACAACTCTCCCAAAGAGGAAAACTCAAGATGACCTAGGTTTTAGGAGCATTTAAAATATTCTAATATTTTCTTAATATATTTTTCTTTTTTTTTTTCCATTGGCATCATCATATCAATTTTGGCAGGATTTTACACAGTTGATTTAATTGAAAGGACACTCTTATTGGCCTTCTCTGACAGTTTCAGCATCATTTAAAGGAACAGCTTTGGACTCACAAAAAAATAGCTTGCAACTTTATTAATGATGCAATAAACTGTACTATGCTTTCATCCAGCTTTACAACCAATACAATGAGAAACACCCCAATACTTACTACACTCCAGGAACTGTTTTAGCCGCTCAAACACTGCATGTAGAAAACCCTGAAAAATATAAAAGTATTTAACTTTTAAAATTTAAGCTTATTTTGCACTATGCTTTCAAAAGAAAGTTGAGTCAACCTGAAGTCAGTTCAGATGTATTATCAGATATAATTGATTATCTCAGTACAACAATTTCCTCATTAAATAAGTGGATAGCTAACAGACTGCACAGATGATCCAAACTGACCTTGTTTCATAGAACAAATAGTTCATATTCATTAAGGTTGGAAAACACCTTCAAGATCATCAAGTCCAATCGTATACCTAACATTATCATGACCAATAAACTATGTCCTGAAGTGCTATGTCTACGTGGTTTTTGAACACCTTCAGGGATGGCACCTCCACAACCTCCCTGTTCAGCCTGTTCCAATATATCTCACAACCTTCATTACAGAAATTTTTCCTAATATGCAATCTGAACCACCCCTGGAGCAGCTTAAGCCCATTTCCTCACATCCTACCACTAGTTACTTAGGAAACCAACTCCCACCTGTGGTGGCACAGACCTCCCTGCCCTGGGAGGCTCTACAGAGAGGCTCATTCACTCCCAAGCTAGACTAGGAAAGGCTTCCAGGCTGCAGTACAACCAGCACTGCTGCTCTTCATTAGATATGATGAGGCCTGATGAGAGCAGCAGGTGTGTGGGAAACCTGGTAGGTCCTACTTTCTAGTACACTACATCCTTGTGTATGGCCTCCTGAGACCAAAAATGGTTCCTGATGTACTTCGACCTTGTGTGATGCCTGAAACCAATAACAGTCTCCTCGTGAGGCCTGGAGAATGCATTAACAAGATAGAGCAGCTGGGCCTCTCCTGACCCAAGCTCATCATTCCTGAGTACTCCAAATAAAGGGGGCCAAGGTGGGACCACACACCTTGTCCTCCCTGGGAGACTGCAGGTCACAGCAGAAAATTACCAGCAGAGTTTTGCTGAAAGTTAGTCACCCTATGACCCTATAAACAATGATCCCAAGGGAGGTACATTGGAGCTCTGAGGGATCTCAGCAGGCCTGACTGTTGCACCTCCCACTGCAGTGGGATGGTTCTCGGGCTACACCATCTGTCTGACAAGACAATGGAGGCATAAGGGAGCATTTCTGATCTATAGGACTTCTTAAAAAAAAAAATTCAAACAATCCTGGAGTAAACAGGCTACCAAATTTATTTTCTATCTGCAGTATAATTCCATCTTATTCACAGGTTAACCTCTCCTTATATAGCTCTGTGTGTGGATTTGCTTCTTGGATCTTATAAAAATTATTACATTCATTGTAAGCAAATAATAGCTCTAACAATGCAATCATCACAAAAGGATTTCTAACCTAGAAATAAAAACCAGATATATGTCACTTACCATCACCTCTACATTCCAATGAGGTTCTACAAATCCGTGGACTGTCAGTTTACGAAGCACTAGGTAAGGAAAAAGTTACTTGTGTAGGCATTTCTCAGCCCTTGTTTCAACAGATTTCAGAATACAATGACAATTACAGTTGCTGTGCCTTTCTTCCAATTCTCCATATTAAAAAACAAGTTCAATTTTGGGTTTTTGGATACCTCAACCATATCTAACATTAATCTAATTTTGTTTAAATACTTTAAAATTCAGTACATTATCAATAAATTAATAAAGAAAACTCCAATTACTGAATCAAGAACTCTGCCAAAGCTCTAAATATTTAACCTCTTAAAAGTTCTGTAGGAGAAAAAGGGCCAAGAACAGTCAACTATGGTCGACAAGTCATCTTACGAATATTCTTGGGTTTATCATTGCCAGTAATAGAAGCCACATGCTGCACCTCCTCAAACAATTCCAGACACATCTGGATTGCAAGTACGGCACACAAACATCTCAATTTTTCAAAGCAGCAAAGTACAGTAAGGATATGTATTCATCCCACTGATAAGTACTTGACTATCAACATAAAAACTGAACAGATTACTAAAGCTATCTCTTCTGAGGATTTAACACAAAAAAAATTCATAGCTCAGCTTTCCAAGTTAAGTGCCTAGACAGATGCAAGCCTAAATTAAAACACATATAAAAAGCATCCTGTTATGCTCTCCACTTTCTGTGTTGTGGACTGTGACTTCTTACAACGTACATATTAGAATGGCATGTACAGAGAAACAAGAGCACCCTCTCCCCCTCCCAAATGAACAAATCTTCTGTCTTTCTACCATAAAAAAACCAAAATTACTGTTTTCCCAAATGGGCATGGCATTCTTAAAGAATGCTAACTCTTTACCACAGAAGACTTATTCATTCACTGTGAAAAACACTAATTTCATTCCTTATATTTAACTCTACATTATTACCTTTCAATGACAACAAGGTTCTTTCTAGTGAATTTGTGGCTGCAGCTTCATCCCCTGTACAAACTTGCTGCAGGAACGTATCTGTATGATGATTCCATAAGGAACATGCAAAGCTATAAATACCTGATGCAAGCTGCAAAGGAAAGAAAGACCAACAGTATATTTATTTCCTGAATTTCATTATAGCATAACAAATTCCAAAATTTTAAAATGCCAATTTACAGTCAAATTATTTAATTCATCTTCTTGTATAACAGCTGTCCTGGTTTGAATGCGAACCGAACAAATTCTGTTCAGTGATTTTACTTTTCAGCTCAGGTTTTCTAACTAAGTGCACTTTCTCAAGTTAGCAGCATGCTCTGAAGACAGTGTCTGCTTCTAGCAATGATAACACCTCATGTTTAGAGTTACTACCAAGGATACCAAGGCCACTGATAGAACTTGTGTATCACACTGGGAGTGCAGAAAGTGAAAGACCACACCTATGGGAAGAGGTGGACAGGAGAGGTGACCCCAAACTGACCAAGGAGGGATTCCATCCCATAAACGGCATATCAAGTATATAAAGCTCTGAGGTCCAGAGAGTCTCTAAACACTTGAGAGAGAAAAGCAACTAAGCTAAACTGGCAGGCTAAGCTAACTGGCAAGCTAGCTGGTGGGCTAGGCTCTCGGCTCAGGTTGTTGGCATTCTTCCTCTCAAGGGGTTCTCCTCCTCAGAGCACCAAGAAATCATAGATATTCATAGATTCATGGATATTAGGGGTTGGAAGGGACCTAGAAGATCATCTAGTCCAACCCCCCTGCCTGAGCAGG